>VZRL01006278.1:604657-677980 GCA_013397895.1 Origma solitaria | reverse complement strand
GTGTCCCCAGCAGTGTCCCCTGCTGCCGGAGCTGTCCCGAGCTGCCGAGCCCCAGCAGAGGGCAGCTCAATCCCAGCCTGGCCGGGCTCTGAGCCGAGCTGGGCAAAACTTCGAGAGGATCCCAAGGGAAGGACATCTGCTACAGCCTGGGAAGTTGAGCAGAACATCAGCAAGGCTCTCTGGAACCTGCTGCTCCGTGTCTGCAGCGCCTGCGAGATGCCCACCGAGCCAACTGAAGGCAATGTTACGATTTTTGCTGAATGTCAAGCTAAATTCATAAATTTGAAGTATTTCATTAAGACCATTTATAGATTCTTTGAGCCTGGAATGCTCAAAAACCCAGAAATAAAGCCAGTAGTCTTTTAATCAATTAAGAGATCTCACATATTTGGGTGTCTGACGCACAGGACTGGCAGTGGGGATTACCAAAGGTGTCCTTCCCAGGCACTGATGTTTTGCCCAGCTGCAGACATGTGCCAGCCTGGCTGTCGGAGCAGCTTTATGTGTGTTCCAACATTAAATCAAACACAAATCAAGCCCAGCTGCCCTCGCTGTCCCTGCACTCTCCAGGACCTGTCCAGCCCACACCGGCGTTATTAGGATGAGAACTGTCTCGGCTCTGACACGAGTGCTGGCAATAAACAGATGGTCCCAGCGGAGCTGCAGCTGCTCGTGCTGGAGAGCTCTGAACCTGCTTTGCTGCTTTGCAGCTCCTTTCACACCCTGGAACAGCGTGTGAACATTTCTGCGCTCAAAGGGTCCAAAATGCCCCTGGAATCACAGGGACTTTGACTGAGGAATTCTGCACAACGTGAACCAAAAGCTGGCTTGGGCAAACGAAGGGGACAGGAAGGTTTCTCGGTGCACTATCCATTCCAGGGAAGTCTTGCTCAGTGGAGCCTCCAAGACTTTTCATTTTCAATTCAGACATGAAACACTTCAAATGACTTTTGCTTTTTAGCTTGTATTTGCTTTAAATTCCTGCTACTCTGATATACCGTCAAGGAAAACAGTCCTTATACTCAGCTAGGAGGACTCAGATTCACTTTCTTTTTTTCATTAATAACAACTTCTGTTCTGACCTCAATGACAATTTTTCCACATGGAAACTACAGGTGGCAGACTTCATTCAGAACTAAATCCTGATGTGTAGAGCCAAAATCTGAATTAATTCTCTCCTAAGGAGTAGCCTTGCTGTCAGTGAAGCTGCTGAGCTACAAACACAAGAATTACCTTCCCGGGGACTACTCAGACAGGATTTTCTCAGGCTGCTGACACCTGGCACTGAGCAGGAACTGAGGAAAGGCTCAGAGCCCTTCGGGCTTTGCCCCACACTCTGTACATGACTGAAGCCATCACTGAGCTCCACAGCACCGTTAGCAGAGATAAAGGAATTATGACATTTCAGGAGCAAAGGCCACTGCATCTTCTCTATTTGCTGAGAGTATCAATCTCTAATTTTAGGCCTCTACTTGTGATGTTCAAATTAGGTAATTAAGTGCATTATGAAACTTCCATTTCTTTATGAATCAAAGAACCTACAGAGACCTGGCCTTTCCACAAACCACTGTTAGATACTTCTGAAAATACTTCCCACCTTGTTGGTAGCTAATCAATGACGGTGCCATTAAAATTATCTTGAAAAGAGTGAATAATTACTTAGATTTTTTTTTCCTGGTGAAACAAAGGATTTTGTGAGTCCCATAGAAGTTTTCCACTCCCCATGTTCTTGGCTTTTTGACTGGACCACTGTGAACTCCTGCATTTTTTAACTATTCAAAGAATAGAAGGTAAAAATCCTCTTTAACTTCCTCTTTATGCGTCCAGCTGCGATTGGAGCACTGTGTTTTCCTGGAAGGCAGGGAGCTGTACCTGAGCCCAACCCCACCCTCCCTCACATAACTGCCAGGTTTACAGTGCACACCAAAGGCAGGATTGCACTTCATGGAGAAAGATTCTGTTCCTACTGAGGCAAAACCTCCCAAAATTCCACTGACTGATCAGCAATTGGTTGCTCTTCTCTGGTCTGTGCAGCTGTATTGGCTGAGGATGGGCAATATGTTTTAAAAATCGACATACTCTTGCTTTGGCATGGCTCTCTATTTCATCCACAGCAGATGAATGTTGGTTGCAAACTTTAATGTTGGTTTTTTCATGCATATTTTTCTCGTATTCTCGAACATCATCCATAGTCATATCTGTAAAAAGTTCAAAATTGTTGGCATATTCCATTGATTCAGTGCAAACTTCATTTTTTTTTTTTCCTAAGGAGAAGGTTCTAGGAACACAAAGTCTTTCAGCAGAAGCCAACAAAGGATTTTTAAAAAAGCAAGGAACAACTAGCTTTATGAAAATTGCCTCATAAAGGTAGTTGTGTCAGCCAAGGAAGGAGCGAGGTTAAGTCAAAGGGAGTCAGAACAGGAAGGAGTGGAAATTGTTTAGGAGTATCTGTGTAATGTAAGGTAGGCAGGAAGTACTGAAGTGCAGGCCTTGGCAAAGGCCAAGATCTTCTAAAGAGATTTTAGAAGATCCTTTGGAATAAAAAGGATAGATACAGAAATATTATAAATATTTACTTACCTTTCCAGCCCTTGTAAAAAGAGTTTATGTTAACTTTGCATTCTACATCTCACAACCAGCAAAACTTTAAGTGTTAGAGTCCACACCAGTTTAGATTCCAGAAACTAATGCTTATAGTGGTAATGAATGAGCAGTGACTGTTAATGCCTGTGTAGCCTCAAGCACTTAATGAATGACAAGAATTAGGAATCTCCCCCAAATCAGAACCACGGAGCGCGGCTGGGGCTGTCCCCAGCACAGTGTGTGTGACACCAGGCAATGCTTACACATTTCACAGCTTTTGTCACAACCACAGCTCCAGCGAAACCATAAAGAATCCAATCATTGACTCGTGACCCTACTCTGAGTATTCCCATGCTTTCCATAAATTCTCTGAGGAGCAAGAGGCAGAGCAGGAGCGGTGTCAGATTTTGGTCTGTTTTTTACGATGCTTCGGTAACTTCAGAGCCTCGTAAAAACAGCCATCAACTTTTTACTCCAAACACTTAAAGAGCATTTTATTAGCACGGTCTGCTTGCAAATGGGCGCCCCTTTGGTCACGCACTGTGATCTGCTCTTGAGGCTCCCATTTTTCTAAGTTTATGATGTGCCACTGGGATTTGGGAGTTCTTGTCTCACACCACTCCCTGCTCTGTGCTCTGAGGCTCCTGCTGCATTTTGCGAGGCAGCTTTTAAGGCAAGGTACAACTTCAGCTGTTAGAGTGGCAGCACAGTGCCATAATTCATCAGTAAAAAGAAATGCAGTCTAAAATTTTGATCAAAAGGAAACACGGAATACCACTACCACTAACTCGTACTCTTTCAGTCTTTTGCTGTTATCTGGAATGAGAAACAAGCTCAGAAGCTGTGTCAGTAACATGCTGGGGTGCACTTTGCCAAGCAGAGAACATGCTCTTTATTAGTACGGAATACTGAGAAAACAGAATTTCTTAGTAATAAAGCTAAACACAATTTAGTAAATTAAATGATAAAACACGTTCATACTTACAGGGTCAGTAACAGCAACCAGTCATTAGCATAACACATTGCTTATTACACTGAATATTTGATTCAGTTTAGCACACTACCATCATCTCCAGGTCTTTCTCAAACTTCCTTTTTAAAAGGTGTTAATAGATACTTAAAAATTATATATTTGATGCTATGTACTGAGTCATGATTCATGTCTATTTTATTAAGCCCAGATCTTTTAGGTTTTGTTCTCAGGCTGATAATTAAGCTCTAAAAGTACTAGTTAGCAAAAAGTCTCACTCTGACAGTAAGAATCCACGAGATAATTGTGTATCACAATATTTCATTAGTGGAAAGAGTATTTTTGACAGGGCGATTTTAGACTTAGGAGGGGAAAATCTATTGTGAAATGTTTTTGAGCTAAACCTGTTCTGTGTGTTGAACTTCATGGCTATTCATTTGTCATCATTATCAGTAACTCTGCTAAAGTGCACCTGACACTTTGCTTCCCAGTAGCATTCTCCATGTCTCACTGTGTGGATATTTTGGGTAGATTAGGAGCAAATTTATGGGCTCAATTTTTACACAGAGTCAAGCTGTTTTATTTAAAGTTACCAGTTTCCCTGACTTGGTAAAGGAAAAAGAATGGATTGCTCTATTTCGGGTCAAAAAAGAAACAAATCTAAAATAAAAAATAATTAGCTCTGACGAACTCTCACTGGATATAAAGTTCTCTTACTGGTTTAAAGTTATCCCAAAAGAAAAGGTATTTTTAGCAGTTTTCAGTATTTTTATGACCATTATAGCACAAGATTTTCATGCAGTATTAAATTTATAAGAACACTGTGATTTCGAAAGCAATTTTTTCTCTATTTCCAAACAATGAGCCCACTGAGTTCATGGTTAAATTGCAGTGCACAGTTGTGCAGGGCTGAGACACCTCTGAGATGTGTTTGCACAGTGACTGTTCCTGAGCAGTGCAGAATGGCTCTGAGCTCTGTGAGAGAGCTCTCACTCACCCATGGAATGCCCAAATCAGTATTTCCTAAAGCTTAAGGAGGGTCTAAATAAACATTCTAAATTCTAAACATTCTAAATATATTGCAAATTTCCTATTAGGTGTTACAGGACTGTCTCAGAACCTGTTTTAAGAGTATCTGTGATTATGGATATGTCTTACAGAAAATGCAGGTGAAAGGCACAAACCCAGAGAGCTTATTTTACACAATGCAATGGACTGGTTTGATATTCAGATTACTTTGTCCTACAGGGAGTGCCCATATTCCCACAGCTGCCTCATGGATTCCCAGTACTTTCTGCATGCAGCTGCTGCTGAATCAGACCCAGTAGGATTTGTGCTTATGTACATCTTTTTTCAGAAAAGCTCCAGCTTTTCTTTGTTGCAATCCATACCGATTGTTTAAAACTTTCCTAAAAAGCTGGAACTGTGTTGGATCAGAGGCCTGAGGAGTTTGCAGCAGGGAAATGCCACGGCAGCCTCGGGAAGCAGCTCTATCCCAGCCTGCAGGAGGGTCTCTGTACAGGTGGCTCCTGCCTGCAGTGCAGTGAGGGCACTGCTGCAGGGACTGGCATGGCAAGGCACCCCTGGGTGCTGCCTGCTGCTAATTCCAGCATCCCTCAAGGGTTCAAGGCTGGCTCACACGGGCTTGGAGCAACCTGAGCTAGTGGGAGGTGTCCCTGCCATGGCAGGAGGGTGGAAGGAGATGATTTTTAATAGTTCCATCTCCTTCAGGCACAACTCACACTGATGATCCATGAAAGCAAAGGGAAACCTGCTGCTAATTGTCTTGGGGCTTTCAGCAGCCCTTTGCAAGGGCAGACTTTGGAGGACACTTACCATACCACTCATCCACCCAGGCAAACGCCTGCCGGTGCCCGATCAAGAGGATGTCTCTGACCACCTGCAAACAAGGAAAGGGTTAAAGGCCTCAGCAGCAGAAAACATCTCATCTGTGTCTTTCAACAGGAGTGAAAGTGAGAAACCCTCTGACAGTTCTGTGTCTAAAAGGACAGGGTGGCTCTGAAGGGCTCCTGGTGCAGCTTCCCACTGGATCTGCTGCCAGCACTGAGACATGGCTCTGGCTAGCATGGAAATCCATTTGGGAATGTGTACAGAATCCACTCATCTTTGGCCAGTTAGACATTCTGGGCCTCTTCTTTTTCCTACTCAGTTTTTCAAACATGTGGAAGGCCAATACTATGAAAAAATTTATCACTTGGCAGTTATGCTATTCATTAATTCATTTTCTAGTAGACTGATTGGAAAGCTTTCCCACGATCTGTTTCTAAGGAATTCTGCACCTCCCTACTGTGCGTATGGGACTCCTGTGTACTCAGAAATACCTCAGCTCATGTTTGTCACAGCACTGAAAATGTTATTGATCGTTTTTCTCAACCTTAGGCCTGATCAGCTCCGGGCTTTGTCAAATTTGTACCCAGAGTGAAGTCCTTGGCTCTGCTCCAGACCCTTCAGACCTTGTGAGAGCTCTGAACAGACTGGGCCGAGCTCCCAGGCTGCTCCACAGCCACAGCCACATTCCTGTGAGTGCTCGAGTTCTGCTTATGTGAAGGATGAGAAACAGCTCCTGTTTCACTGACCTTGTGTACAAATTGCTCTACTCTGGTTTGAAGTCCCCAGACTTCAAATTTCACAGTCACAAGTTTGTAGGAGCACATAATTGGCTGATGGGTCTCTCTCCAGCCTTCTTTTAATTGGCCTCTCCCAGTTTTCTGTGACTTGAAATATTTGGGATCCTGCAAAACAAAGAAAACATACATGGAAATGCAGGAGAAGTAGCGTTTGTCAGTTTGCTAAAGTAAATGTTTCAATTTGACATAAAATATTAAAACATGCTGCTAAACATTATGAAAATGTAATAGGAAATTGCCTTAAACACACACTAGGATATCCTACAATCCAAGCCTGCCAGCGAATCGATGGCAGCATATTCTTGGAGATGCATTGACAATCATATCATCTAGGACGTTTTCTGCTGTAGGAAAATCTGTTATTGCAAGTCATTACAGTGCAGTGCACTCCAAGGGTTATTTATGGCCTTCGGAAAAAAAAAAGTGTCTTCTTCAGAGCCTCCTTTAGCACTGCCTCTCAGAGTGAAGCGCTCGTACTTTCTCCCCACGCGTGGCTTCCTGAAATCATGTCCAGCTGCAGCTTGGACACTTCACACTGACCCTGACAGTGCCACTCTCAGTTTGACGTGAACTTGTACATCCTAAGCTAAGCAGGAAACTCCTGCAGTTTAGCCATCTCTGGTTATAACTGACCTGTGAGCAAACACTGAGTAAACCCAAATTATTTCTCTTTCAGGAACTGGGAAATCAAAGAAACTACAACATTGAAATGACAACATTTCATAAAACATAATCAAAATGACAAAATTTCATAAAACCCTTAAAGGCATTAGTTCATCTTTTTAAAGTTTACTTTCATCTGTACAAGATACAGTTTTATCTGTGAAAGTGTTATTTTCCATATTGGTATAATTCTATTTCCCTTTATGTCCAATCCTGCTATTATATCTTGTAAATAGAAATAATTTACAGTTAAGCACAGATTGTCAGAGCTTGAAAATTATGTCATTTCAGAAAATTTGTAGTGGAGCTTCTAAAATCTGTCCTGAAGAGTAACCACCAGTGCTCAGCTGTGATCTTTGCTGAGATCTGGGAAGATCCTTTGTTATAAAAGCAGTCAAACATGCATTTAAATAGTGCTTAAATTATGCCTTAAATGGACGACAATCAGGAGATAAACTAACAAAAATTTGATAACTACTCCGATCTTAATTTTGTTTCATTCAGTGTGAGTTTATGTATCATTCAGCATTCCTGTTCCCTACTGTTTCGTTATCTCCTGACTTCTGGTTTTACCAGAAACTGAAGCTCTGCCATTAGAGCTCCTCCACAAACCTCTAATGAGGTGATAGTCTTTCCTCCCTGGGAAAGTCACTGCTTTTATTGCTGACACAGGCTTTGCGACGTGGAGACTTTGAGCTCGCAGTATAATAAGGTTTCAATGTTAAATCACCATAAAAACAATTCAGCATCATCATTTATCAGCGCAACAGCCCCTGGATAGCACAGCTCGTGGTCACGGGCTGCTGCCAATCTTCTCACCCTGCAAAGCTCGGCCACAGATGGATCTACACATTTTTTGGCTGAAAGAGTTGTTTAATAATTGATCATTGCCTGAAGCAATCAATATAATAATAATAACAATTAAAAAAAAGAAAAAAGGGAAGAACTAAGATATAATGTTCAGAAAGATCTAACATTCTAGTAGGAGATTCCTTGAGTAAAGAAATAATTACAGAAAATATGATTTCAAATATGCCTTCAAAATATTCCAGTGTGAAAAAAGGATCTCTAAAAAGGAAAATAGTTTCCTATAAGGCAGGGTCTGCTGTTTCTTACACACACACAGGGCTGGTGTGACAGAGCCATTGCCTTGATTAGGCATTTCAGATACACACTTTAATAATTCTGAGTGTTGTACTTTATAACCCTTCAGAGATAACCAGATCTATAATAGAGTAACTTCAGTGCAGTCCAAAGGGATTGAATGTAATCAATTTGAGTCACTATCAAATACTGAGAATTTCTAACTGAAACTCTAATAATGAATAACTGTCCTGCATCACTGCTTGGGCCCAGGTTTTGTGAGTGGGGTGTGTTTGTTTTGGTGAGTTTAACCTGACAGACAAGGGGACACAGAGCAGGAATCACTCTGAACTCGGTGCCCACAAATCACCCACCGACTGCACTGCAACTCATCCCTGACACCACTCCCAGGAGCAAATTCCCTTAAAGCACCCAGAGATGCACCTCTGCATGCCTGAATCATGTCCCTTCCTCTTGAAGGACATGAGGATTAGTCACAAATTGGCCGCAGAGCTCCCCGGGAAGAGCCAGGCGATGACGGACGGAACGGGCAGCTCACACCAAGCAGCTCTTAGGGAAATTCCTGCCTTGAAAACATTAACATATTGGTACTATAAAAATGCAGAGCGATGAATGGAAGCCAGAGCTCGGAGGAACAGATTCCCAGCCTGCTGTAGGGAAGATCAAGGTGCTGAAGACTTTCCTGAGTGCTTGCTCAGGAGCTGAGATTCAAAGGCTGCACCAAAGCCAAGTGCGGATGTGAGGCACACTGTGACATTGGGCAAAGTCAGCTCGAGAATTCCATGGCTGGGCCATCAATCCAAAGGGCACAAGTGTTTGACAGAGGTGAGCTGCTGTAAGGAGCACGAGTATCACTGGGCTTTAACCCAGCTGCTAAAAAATTACTTGTTTAACAACATCTTGGACTATTTTAGAAAGACACAACTTCTGTCTCAGCAATTGCTTGTGCTGTGGATCATACAAGAAAGTTTTTAGAGGCAGAATATCTACATTCATCTCTACATTTTGCATGAATTCCACCTTTCCTGGGCCTCTGCTGCTGACCACAGCCATGGGGAGCAAGGCATGCCAGAGGGACTTTGGTGGGACCAGGACTGCTCATCTTTTGCTCTTCAATGCCAGCTCCAAAGCCCACTGAAATGAATGAACTTGGACAAGAATGATTTTATGTGCATTATTTGTGGGTTCAAATTACCCAATTAAGGCTCACAGCCTGGAATCCTTTCTGGAATTAGGCATTTAAGGTCCTTCTATAACAAAAAACAAAGCAGGGCTGATAATTTTCCATTAAAATCAAGTAAAATGATATTGGTACCCAGCACTGCTTCTCTAAGCAGGACTCATGGCACACGTACTTGAAGCTTTTTTTTCTGTGACTAGAAACTGGGCAAGCTGAACTTTGCTCTGACCCCACTTTTATGTTATTATTTAGATAATTAATTTTGTGTGTTCCTCATTTTTGCTTTTAGACACCCATGCCTTTCTTCCTAGAGAAGGCATCATCCCAAGAATACTGGGCCTATTCACTATTTTCCCCTTGATTTATCTACTGGCAAAATCCTCAATCTGTTTTAAATGTAATGGCATAGCTAAAATCTTTTTGTTTAAATAACCTTCTTGTCCTTTTATCAGACACAATTTATTAGGAAAGCCCATCTGGCAAATCCTTTTGCTAGAGGAGCAAAACCTACTCTGTATTTGCAATACATTATTGCCAGGTGCAGAGTGATTTAAAAATAGCACTTCTGCCAACAGAGCAGAAACATCATAACCCGTGAGCTGGGCTTAGCTGAGAATAAAATGTAAAATTACAATGAAAATTACAATGAAATAAAAGCCCCTGCATGCAGGATATGGTTTCAAACCGAGCACTCTCCCAGGGTTTATTACTTAGACCATGAGTTCTGGCTCAACATGGCTATTGTTGGAGTCTATTATTTATCATTTAGCATTTATTTACTTAACTTTCCTCACGGACGTCAGGGGCATCAGGCGTGGAATGGTAACGCCCTTTCCAGGAAGCAAACACCAGCACAGCCCTGGGTTGTTGCAATGCCTTTCCACAATGAACTCTGAGCTGTTACTCTGTACTCAGAGTTAAATCATGAAACGCAACTGTTCACAGAAAACCTCCACATCTTCATGGAACACTTGCCCTCAGCTCTGCCATGGCACCAGGCCTGATGGGAAGCTGCCACAGCACCCTGGAGCTGGCAATGCCTCCCTGTGTGTGCTGGGGCTTGCATGGGACACCCTGTCCCCCTTGTCCCCCTTGTCACCTTCCTGTCTGGCCCTGCTCCTTGTGTGGCCATTCCAGCACTGGCAAAGGTCCCTGAGCTGGACCTGCTGCCAGAGGTGGAAGTGCCCCTGCCCGTGCCACCTGTTCTCCCTGAAGTGCCCAGATGTCCCCGAAACAGATCCTTCCTTCCTTTCTTTTAATGCCTGGATTAATTTTTTCAGACTCCTATGGCAATATCACGGCGCTTTTGAAGTGCAATCATTTTTTTCCCTCTTTAAGCTGAAGACCATTTTGTTCGATCTTGAATTTCAGAACGAATCATGGGTTTAATACCTGTCATCTGGCATTTCAGCATCAGCTGTAGTTGCTAGGTTTTGGATTGGAGCTTTTATAGCCAGGGCTCAGGAAAGATTTGTTGATGTAAAGATGCTACTATGGACATTTATGTGGAGTCATTTTAAAGGACTTTAAAAAAAATTTCCATTAAATGGTATTTTCTGGAAGATCCAGCGAAATACTTAAGAACTGTAAATATTGGGACAGTTCTGAGGTGTTAAAATATGATAATCCAGCCAGCCTTTATGTAAACTCCAATACTAAGTGAGTAAGGAAAAGGAAATATTCTTTTTTTTTTGCCATATCCTGCACTGAACTCCTGTGCTGACACGGTGCCCACCCTGACTGGGGGGGCTGAGGCAGCTGATCATTCCAGCTGCCATCATTTAGTGATGTGACTGAGGTTCTGCTGCTCTAAAAGTACCTGGACAGGGGTAAGGTGTTCCTACCACAGAGCTGCTGTGCTAAAGGAGAAAAGCCAGCAATGGAAGGGGAAACTGCAGCAGCTGCACGGAATCTGTTTGGAAGTAGCCTGAAAAGTTTATTCCATTTGTCCAGCTCTCCATTGCTTTGTCATAAACAGGAAATGAAACATGGTTAATTCTGAGAACTTGAATATGTTTGCACAGAACATTTTGCTCAGTAGCTCACATCCACGGTAAATGTTTCATTTCATGAATGATTCACTGGAGGCCCTCCCTGCTCAGCATAGCTCAGCTTTGTTCTTTTCTATATTTCAGACAAATATATCTGTTTGTATAGCTGCTGATACATATTCATCGATGGTAAAGTCACAAGGAAATACCTTCACACAATGTACAACTACTCTTACCTGGCTGGTACATTCTCTGTACAGAAATACAAAATTCGGTATTTGATGAAATACGTTCATCCAGATTTGGGAACACACATGGCTCCTTACAGACCAACAGTCAAACTGTTAGCTGGGATCTAGATTCACCCTTTCACCATTGGGAATCTCACATTTAAACTTCTTAAAACTTAAAGGATTAGGTCCACGCTCGTAAAAAATCCCTGTATTTAAGATGTGGCTACGTCAGGATGGGGTTTGTAGGTGGCCATGAAGTTAAAGGGAGGTCATCTGCTTTGGGATACCTGAATTGCTGCAGTTTCACCTCCTCCAGCATTCTGCAAGGGCAGAAATCAGTTCACCCCCACAAAAGACAGAATTGGACTCTCTAAGTGCTTGTAATAGCTCACAAAACTGTCTTCTGATTCACTATTGACTTGGCAATTTCGTTCCTCCTGCGCACAGACAGATAAGCCCTTCATCCTTGGGGGAATCCCAATCACTTGGATGATTCTGTGCAAGAGATCCTCAGTGTTATTGGCAGAGGCTCCCTCGAAGTGTCCTGCAGTGAAGCGACAGCTCTTCTCAAGCCTCAGCTAACTGCATTTCTTACTTTTCCGTTTTAGCTAATATTTAGAAGGAGAGAAAAGCAAATATGCACGAAGCTGAATTCAGTAATTTTCCCTTCAATCCTCAGGACTTTTTTGTGTAACACATTTCCTCTCGGCACCGGTCAGAATGAGCTGTTCAATTCAAATGGAATATTATACATACAAGGATGGTTGATACATTTTGTCTTTTTATGTGTGAATCACTATTATGTAAAAGAAAATGGAATCTGTTTATAAGATTCATGTCAGGATGACTGAAAACCTCATTTTCAGATTGTAGGCAGCAGGACACAGAGCGGTGGCTTTGTCCCTCTACCATCAGGCTCAGAAGCAAGCAGTGGAAGTAGTGTGTGAAGGGTTTAAATTATTTAAGTTACTCTCTAGCATGCAGTGAAACAGCTAAATAATGACATTTGCTGCTAAATCTGAAGTATATTTTTAATTGAAGAGGGATGCGCTTTCGTCAGGATGTAAGGAAAATTAAAGCTCATTTCTAGAAGCTGCCAAACACGCTGACCCTGAAAGAGAACTTGCTTTATTTTAAGCCTGTGAAAAAGCCACTGAAATGAAGAGATTACTGACATGCCTGAAGTTAAAATCGTTCTCATTGGTCTTTCTGGATGGGAGTCAGAACATTCATCCTGTGGGATCTAATTGTTAAATCCTGAGGATTGCACTTCACTTTTAATCTTTAAACTTAGTATCAGTTCAGATTACATGATCTAAAAGCAGCCAAATTGTTGTTATTAGTGCAACTAAAATACCTTTCAAAAGCTTACACTAACCGGGTTTAGTTATCTCTGAAGCTGCTATTTGGGAAACAGAAACCATTTCTCATTTGCATAGAATTACTGTTCTGATTGAAAACAGACAGAAATTACATTTACAAACATGAAAAATCTTTTTATAGTCTCTGAATTATGTAAGAGGCCTCATCAGAAATGGGAATTTGGCTTCATGTTCATCATATGGTAGTGTAAAATCCCATCGTTTGTAAACTTTGGAAAACCCACTATTTTCAAGCATTATTAATTCACTATCAATTACAGCATGTGCACAGTTAAATGCTAAAGGTGTTCTAACTGCTCTGTATGAATTCTGAAACAGAATTTGGTAGCCAACAGAAAAATCATCCATCAGTACAGATAAAAAACAACAGATGCTGGGCTATTTTTGTTGTTTAAACCCATATAAAATTCCATTTCGCTTGGAATCGGGACTTTAGGTTTGTCTTTGAAATAGCAACACAAAGACTGAAATGTTTTTCTCCTTTGAGACGAGCTTGTTTTTCTGTATCACGAGATTAATCATAGGGAAATTATGCTTAATAGTTGGCTCTTAAAAACGAGCAGAAAAGTTGCAAAACTGGATGTTTCCTTTGTGTTTACAATTTTTGAAGTGCAAGGACTGAGATGAAAAATCTCACAGGATTTCTATAAAGTACAGTCAAATACTGACCCCTTCCATTAGCAGCTCATTCCTAAATGGAGCCAGAATCCGTGAAGTTCAGATAAGATGATGGGACCAATAAGCTGTTTCATGAGGTGTTATATAATTTTTGGTACTAAACAGATGGGTTTCATTATCTAAGGAAAGTAATAAAATTACGTTTCATTCTACTGTAGACTCAATTTTGGTTTATGACCCATACATAACATTCAAAATAGGATCTATATAAATGGAAGATAACAAGTACTCGACTTTTTTAGTCCGAAAATCATGTCTCCTATAGTATAGAAATATATTCCTTGGCAAATCTTCACTTTCTATCCTAAAAATGATTATGTAGTCTCGTTTTAGATAGTTAAACAGCTGCCATACTCACTGCCAGCTATGAATATAGACTTGGCTCCAGAGGCAAATCATATCTCCAAAATTAAATGCGAGCATAGATCCGATCATTCCTCTCTAGCTGCTTGTTGTGAACCATCATTTTTCAACTCTGAGATTAAAACATTGAGACCTCATCTTCATTTGCATGGTGGCTGCTGATTTCAAACAGTGAATTGCATTGACCTAGAAGAAACACGCTCTTCAGAGATGTGCTCCATCAAATATACATGGGAGCAATTTCCGAGGGAATTTTTGGAGAGTGACTGTGCCTGCTGCCATTGATGCTTTTTGGCAGATCTGCTGCAGTCTGCAGTGTGCTTCAGTCCCTCTTGGTCTTGTGTCATCGTCCCCTCAAGCAATTGAGCATCGGCCCCGCTGTCACTGCAGCACATCTGTGCTTTGTGGGGCTCGGGCACTTTGCAGGACTTAGTGTTGGGGTGGGGTGCAAGGAAGGACAGCAGGGATGTTCAAAACTGCTCAGATCTGCTCTGAGCTTCATAATGCAAAGAATAGACCTTTTCTACTCTGGGCTAATTCAGCTGGATAGCAAAGGGCTGGTACAGGATGTGTTCTGATAAGAGTAGGAAAGCCTTTCAAAGGAATCGTCTGCAAAAGAGTGTCCGGCGATCCAGACAGAGCGGCTGCTGTCTGCTTCCCCTCTGACTAAATGCTTTTGAAATATTACTGACCAGCAGGATTTCATATGGAAATAAAACAGTTTTGATTCCTATCCAGGCCCCTCTAAAGCCTCTTACATTCCCTTCCTCACCAGCTCACAGCCAAGTTGCCTCTTACCTCCGATTCCTTGTAATAGCGCTCGGGAATTTCATCGCTGGCGATATCAATAAAGCAGACTTCTCGCTCCAGATCTTTAGCTTCTTTGTCAAAAATCTGCAAGAGTTCAAGAAATTCAAGGCTGTTACAGAACAACACCCTCACAAAATGCACCTGGAATAACTGTTACAAGCAGTTTCAATGACTTGTGCTGCAGAATGTATTTTAGGCTTGTGCCTGAACAGCTTTGTGTAAGGCACTCGAGTTTTTGCAGGAACACGGTCACATTCCCCACTCTACTGCACACATTGTGTTCAGCACTTCCTGCTCCCACTGCTGTTCTTCGGGATTTTTTGGAATGGAGACTTTGATCACAAACAGTCAACAATTTGGACTGATTTTACTGTACTGCAATCTTTGTACTGGAGTCCACCACTGTAAAAAAAAGGCCTCTCTGGACTTGGGGTGTTTCCACCCTTTTCCCTCTGAGGACCACAGCACCGTGCAGGTGTTTGCTGGGAACACTCAGTCTCAGTTACTGAGAATCCAAACTGTGCTTGAACTGCCTCAGTGGAAGCTGAAAGCTTCCCTATCCATCCACGCACACACATTTCAATCCTTTAGGACCTGGTTTGGAACACCAAGTCTCCTGTTCTGTGCAAGGCAAACGATGGGGATATTTTGAAAATCCAGGTCATTTGCAGCTGCAGCGCAGTATTCTTCTGTGCCTGTGTCCATAATTTAATTATTTAGCCATCTCAGTGACCCATGTGACTAACACCGTGTCTGCAATACATTTCCCTCATGATTCTTTTGGAAACAGTGCTGAGTTAAAAGGCTACCATGAATTAGAGCCATGAAATTCAGGGAAGTTGTGCATCCACTGTCAGGATCAGTAACAAGCTCACAATGTGCTTCTTCCTTTGGGGCACAATGTTCTATAGCTGATATTTCCAGGAAGCAAAAATATTTTTGTTTTCTTTCTCCTTTTTTTTTTTTTTTTAAATAAATGCAGTAGATGCTCTGTTAATTTAATTTCATTCTGGAGGAACAGTTAAATATACAAAATGCCAGCAACTCTTTAGTGACAGAATTGCTACTTCATTATTTCTGAAAGCATTGGGGCTGCCCATTTACAGCATTCACAAAGAGCACTGGACTCCAGTGAACACAGGAACCAGCTGGTAAGCAGAACATTGCTCAGGAAATCATCCCTCAAATACAGGAAAAGGTGAAGTTTTACTCTACAATTTTAACTTGTCTCGGTATTGAATAAAACGGGCAACACTGAAAGCTCACTGAGGTGGATGTAATACATTCACACATCTGAAACTGCAGAAGAACTGAGAAACTCCAGCCTGATTTCATTTGTATTATTATCCTTCTCCAATTGTTGCTTTGCAAAAAATTATGTGGATTATTTGAACAAATTGGAACTGGGCAGTCCTTCCCCTGTAGTGCTCCTTCTCTGAATTGGGTACATTGATGCAAATCACTTCTGTGTTTATATATATAATATAGGTCGCCTTTTACAAGCTTCCTCCCTTGCTTTTTTCCTAAACAAATTCAGAAATACAGAACAGCCCCTGATGAAATCAGTTGAACTATTTCTGGAACAAGATGCATTTCATGATAATCTCCATAAAATAATGGAGATTGCTCTTAAATGGACATTACCAGGTCAGCTGAGGCTCTGAATCCCTCATGGTTTAGGTACAAGCCCCATAAATTCAAGCTCATGCAAATCTCTGCCCATTTGCAGGGACCTAAATGGAGATTATTACCCAGTATCTTATCCAAAGGAATGTGCCCTCCTCTGTCCCTGCCTTGATCCACATATTTCATCTCATATGAAAATCGTTCTAAATTCCTCTTCTCTCTTTAAAATGCTGTGATGGAAGTGGGGCTGACAGATGCCTTTGCCAATCTGTCAAAACCAGGAGGTATTTTTCAACCATTCCAACGATGCCTTATTTGCTGCCGAGGCTGTCTCTGACCGTTTCCTCTATTCCAGAAGTTTGCTGAATGACATTCTCACTTCCCTTTGCCAGCAGAACTTGTTGTCTAATCATTTATGCGTCTCCCTTTCTCAGATTGTCCTCACAAGATTTGCAGCTAGAGATTTAATCTTCTCATTCTATCAGCAGTCGAAAATAAGAAGTCATTAGAGAACAAGACTGATTTCTTTCTTAGCTCTAATTCTCTTATTGCCTGTCCTAGCCACAGAATCTTGGATTGCCTGAAACCCTGTGGGGAAGATGGGTTTACTGTGGTTGGGATCAAAGAGACTAGAGAAATCAAAAAGTTTTAAAGGAAAAGATTAAAGGCCACAAAAAGAAGCATAAGGCTCCCAATCTGTGCCACTGTATTTGCAAATGTGCAGAAGCTGAATGGCGAGAACAATCTGTATCCTTAAGAAGATGATGTAGAAAGACAGAATATTAAATATTCTATTGGAAAGAACTGGACAGGCTTTACACATGGAAGCCAAGTAATTAATTGAGATTAAAATACACAATCAAATGGAAAACAAAGAGCAACATTGAGACTGATGTGGCCTTCTTGCTGTGGGTTTTGGTTTTATTTGGGGAGGGTGGTACGTGACATTTTTTACAACAAACATTTCTATTCTTCCCCTTCCCAAGAGGAACGAAAACTCAGAATGATTTAGACTACATCATCCACAGAATGACAGAAAGTGGGAGAAAGGTTTCAACTCAGTCTTATTTATGATTATTAGTGGTTTCTTCTGGTGAAAATTTAAACAAACAAACAAACAAACAAAAACCTCCAAACCAACAAAAAAAACCCTCCCAAACCAACCAACCAAAAACCCAAACAAAAAAACCCCAAACCAAAGAAAAAAAAACCAAAACAAAACCAAAACAATCAAACCAAACCAATCCACCAACCAACCAAAAAAAAACGCACACAAGGAACCACCCTTGGCAGATGATTCTAGAACCTCAGGAAAGAGAGCTCATACACAGTGTCCACTGCAGAAATCTGGGTCCTGGTGTACTTAAATTTCCTTCCTCTGTCTCCCTCGTGCCTGACAAGGTCGTGTCCTGGCACACTCTTTGCTAATGACTTTCCTTTTCCTGGTAGCCACAACCAGAACAGAAAGTCAGTTTAGGAGATGATGGGAAATTTAATATCCTCTTTTCTACAAGCTTTTTTTCCCATTTCCCTCTTCTTTTTTTTCTATTTTAAGGCTAAGTTGCTGGCTTCATTTTATTCAGATGTAGTTAATCTAAAACTGAACTTTCATGGCTAATCTCCACAGCTAACCTGGACTGGATATAAACAGTATAAAACCAGGTTCTGCTGAATGCATTATTCCATCCACACTGGCAAACTGCTCACTCATCTGAGGGTCACATCTGTGCCTCTGCCTTGGCTTTGTTTCATAATAGATGATTCTCTCTTGTGATGGTTTTTTCCCTCTTCAAGAGCAAAGCAGCCATCCAAGGGATTAGCAGCTGGAAAGGTGTTTGGCTCTGTCATCACCACAAAATGGTTTTTTCCCCAGCCTAGACACAAGGAGTTAGTGGTCAGGAGGCTGTACTGAGACAGCTAAGTCATGGTAGGGCTGCAATTGTGGTAAGGACTGCAAAAACAATCAGTTTTTCAATTAAAAAAAGGCACAAAATATACCCTCCAGCTTGAAATTCTCATCTCTGCAGATTGCCATGGCCAGAACCACTCCCCAGTGTGGTGCTCCACACCACCAGCAGCTTGTGTCCCCTGCTCCACTGGAGTTCTCCTTTTTCTGAAATGAAAAATTCCAGAAAATTCCAGTTCCAACTCAGAATATGACCCACGGAGTTTATTCAGTGTGTAACTTTCAGTAAGTCATGCTCCAACCTCAGCTACTTCCAAAGTCCCTTAATTTCCTTTTGAGTTTTATTTGGGCTGAGATTATAGGAATTGACCAATTTCAAACCTGCTCACTGGCTAAAACTATTTATGTGGACACACATAACTGGGAGCAATTTTTCTACGAAAAAAGGCTGAATCTCTCTGTGAGAAGAGAAAATTTGGCCTCCTGAACTGGATGGGAATATCCCTGTGTGCGTCAGAGTGGGAGAGGCAGTTACAAATTTATCTGCAGCCTTGCTCCCTGCTCCTTTTGATCTCCATGTCATGACTCCCCTATTATTCCATCTCTTATAAAATATCTCATTAAGATTTGTACTTTCGGGACAGAGAAATGGATTTTTATGTAATTATGTCAAAGCAGCTAAGCTTCCAAGACTGTAACAGACTATCTATAATATTTACTGGGATTAGTTTTTTTAAGTCACATCTAGTTCAAGTGCCAGATTTACTGAGCAACTTCAGTAGTTCATTTAGAAAAATCAAAAAGTAGAGGCACCACCATCTCACTTGTTCACACTCTGTCAGTGTGGGCCTTGTCATATGTTCTGCGATAGCCATATGTGCTTGGGACACACGAGCTGCAGTTCAACAGAGAGCTCTTCACTCAGCAGGAATCTCAGGCTAACCCTTCCACTTGTTTGCCTTTATCTTTTGAGACTTCTTAGAAGGGGTGATTTCACAAAATCATGATTTTTTTATTGTAAATTATGGGATACTCAATACCATCATACAGGAAAAGTCTAGGTGCAAATAAAATCACCCAGAAGTGTCCCTTGCTTTGACTTTGCCATATTTTGATGCCCAGCAATCCTTTTGACAGTTTCCAGAATGAGAGCCTGTGGTACAGGGAGGCCAAACCAGGGCACAGCTGAAGCCTTTTCAGCTGAAATCAGTGTTTCATGGCACTTGCCTTAAATAGCGGATTTACATTTAATTTCCATCTGCTATATTCAAGTTTCTTACAACCTTGTTCCACGTTACTAAGATAGGAGACAAAAATAGGCAAAAAAACTCACCCTAAACTCAACTCAACCAAACTAGATATAGATTTTCTTGTTAGCTGCCATACCTAAAATTTATTTTACTTTAGTTTAATAATCAAGAGCCAGCCACCGAGTTTTCCAGAGAAAAATGTTATGCTACAAAGAGCAAGCAACTGCAAGTTTTACACACAGTGAATTTTCATTATTGACAACCTCTGAATTATTTGACAAGCTGTACTTTTTTGCTTTCCCCAGACACCATCAGATGGCAAAAAAATAACTGTCCAAATATCAGCAGCAATTAATTCTGTGGCTAAAAAACAAAACAAAACAAACCAAGAGAAATCAGTCAAACATAACGATCCTTCTGCAACAAATAGGAAAATTGAATGTCTCTGTGATTCAGTGATTTGCTTGAGCAGAGTCTGTCCCCACTCTGCCTTTACCCTCAGCTGCTTTCCAGACATTTTGCCCAGGACTGGAGTGTGACACGCGAGGACAGCACTGTGTGCCATGGCACCGATTACAGCAGCCACTGGAGCCATGTGCTGCAGCCTCTGAAATCAGCAGGTGCTGCACTCCCCACGAAAAGGAAAAAACCCAAAATGTGTGTCTGCACTGTACAGTGGAAGAGTAAGAAAAAGAGATGGGGGAAAAGTGAGAGCAAGATGCCAGTTAGGCTAAATGAGCCCTGGGTGGCACAAACACTGACCAACCAATGAATTGCTGAAAGAAAATACCTGTCCAAATGAAAAAAAAAAGCTTAAGGAAGTCTCCTGGAAAGCACACACCCCATTTATTAACACACAAGCGGTAACTCACACCCTCCTGCCCGGATTTCTACCATTTCATTCAGCAGATAACCTTCAGAATTCTCTTGGATGTACCTCATGTTTTTAAGATTCACAATACAGGCTTTGTGTATCTGTGTTCAAATCCCCAAAGTGCTGCTTTTCCTTACGGGACAAGTGTGACGACTGTGCCCTCTGGCACTGGTCAGGGCTCTCTGAGGCTCGTGGCTGAAGGCACCTGCGCTTGTCCCTGCCCAGCACTCCCCACTGCCACCCTGACCGATGCAAGCAGCTCAGGAGGCAAAGCGAAGCAATATTTTCATGTTCTCTACAGATGTCACCTCCTGTGTCATTTACATCTCACAAAACGTTTCTAATTTTTAGAAATTCCATTTAAAATTAAATCAAAATAAAATTTCTCTTTGAGAAGCTGACTTTCTAGAAGAGGAAAGGCTGACTGACCTGACTCATTGGTGCAGGTTCTGCCAGTGCTAATGAAGCTGTAAAGCTGCAAGGTGCAGGGACAATATTTGATGTACTAACATGTTCATCCAACTCTGGCTCTGTTTTTCGAAGGATAGAGTTGCCATGGAACACTCCATGGGATACATCAAAATCAGCTGCTCTGAGCACTGAAATCACAGCTGAATGGATTTATGGTTCTGCACTACTACACAGGTTACCTAAATAAAGACATTTATTGTCCATTGTTCTTTGTGTCAGTGTTTATATTTGTGCAAATCAAGTGCAAACTTTAACAGATCAGAACAATAGTGCTTTAACACATTTTAAATAGGTTAAAATGTCTAAGACATAGAAAAATCAGGCTCTGGAGTAGATATCATCACCTTTCACTAGCATCACTTGCATCTTCTATCATGCCAACCAGGAAGAAAAATCAGGAGGAACTTTGCATCAAGATATATTGCAATAATTAGGTAGAATTGTACCAGACAATGCAACATGTTAAACAAAATAATTCTAATAACATATCAGCCTGATAACTGACAACAGGAACCCAAGACAATTTATATTGCTTTCTTCCATTGATCAGTGGAATTAGTTTTAGTATCCTTATATCTAATTATTGCTTTTCACAATCAATATCTATTTTATCAGACAGTATGGAAATTAAAAATAAATCAGAGAACCAAGATTTAAAAAACCTTATGATCCAAAAAAATATATCGAGAAATAGCTGAGTTAAAAATCAGACTTGCATTATTGCCCTCATTACTGTAACATTAATATTCATTCGGTCTATTTTGCATTACAACTGCAAAATTTACAGAAGTATTTTTTTGGATTAATTATTTCTTCATCAGCCAAGGCTGACAGTTGCAATGCAAGAAAATACAGTGTATCTATGGAAATCTATGAATGCTGGGCTTCCTGCTGTTTTCTAACCAGACAGTGACATTTAATCTAAACTCGTCTGACACAGAGGAGAAATACACTTTGCAAGTTCTTAAGTGAAGTTTAAGCCTGTCCATTGAGTAATGGAAATGAGCTTGACTCTTAGTCCTAGTTCCAAGGTGTTTGGATTAACAGAAGCCTCCCTATATTGACGAACTTCAGTATTTCAGTGCAGTATCAGCCACGTCTGTGGCCCCAGATCAAGGTCACGGGAGCACAAAAATGTAGATCTTGCACTGGTTTGTTGTGTTCACACCAGTGAGCAGCACAGCTCTCAGAATTACAAAATCAGGGAAATTAGGGCTGGAGTGTAACCCTCTAATTCAGCTGCTCTTTCTCCTCCTCAGTTCAAGGAAGGATCAGTGAAATCTCTTAATCTAGGTAAACACTGGCTTAGTCTGTGACTCAGGTGCTGCAATAGAAAGGTAATGTGATATTACCCCGGTAATTACTGGCACTCCGGTAAAAATGGCATTGGAAGAGCTGGATTCAAGCAGAATGGAGTTTCTTTGATTTACATCACTGGAGTATCCCACCTCTGTGCCACTTTCATCTTAAATTTCCTAGCTGGATACCGTTCAGGGCTTGATTCACAGTATTTGAGCCACAAGCTGACACACAGAAAAAAACTGAAAATCCACTCTGCTTAAATAGCTTCAGTTCTCCCTCTGTCAGGCAGCAGCACAGATCATGTCTGCTCACTGCTGACATTAAAATGCACCAGAAAACTGTCTGCACCCTCCCGAACCCAGAGGTGTGGGCTTGCTCTGAATTCAAGTGCTGCCAAAAAGCAGAAGTGAACATTAAAAAGTGCATAAATTACACAATGCTCATCTAGCTGGTAATGTAATACACCGCTTTTTTAATCACTCGCTGATCTGGCTTGGAGTAGCAGTGACTGTGAGGGGTTGGTGTCTGGTGGCTAATAGATGATGTCTGTCATGCTCCCAGTGGGAAGTGTCTGCATGCCAAAAGCATTATTCCAAATTCTACCTTGTTCTTGTACACGGAATTACTGTCAGCCTCAGGAACAGGCAGGCCCGGGGGGCTCAGGGAAATGCACCTCCCACCCAGAGAACAGAACACCTTGCTCTTCCCAAGGCTGGACACTGCAAGGCTGTGCTCAGACCCCTCAGCATCTGCTTGACTGCCTTTTTCCTGCTCAAGAATGAGTTCAAACACCCTTTCATTGGGTCTCTGTATTACAGAGCAAATTTCCAAACATTTAAACTCTATTTCATGCCTTCGAGAAACTTCTTCCCATAGGTCTGCAACCAATGCATAGCAAAATGAACCTGGGAGAAACATATTTGTATATGAACTCCAAGGGTTCAGTCTTTACATGCTGGGCTTTATTGAAAGTTATTCTTTTTTTGCAAGGTGTGTGACTCTGCTTTGCCCTCTGTCTGGACAGCAAAGTCTGGCTGACCTCCTGCCTTCTGCTCCTGAGCCTCTCTGACCAGCAGCTGCTGCCTACTCAGTCCCACCCTTCCTCTGGAAAGGATTTTACATAATTAATTGTCCTTCTCATCTCTAAGCTCTAACTCTGAAAACATTTAAACTTGGGGTAAGTGTCTGCCAAAAGCATCACCTCAGTGCACAGCCATTGTTCCCTGGAGCTGTTTACTGAGATGGCTCATCTCTGACCATTGTTTAGTTTCCTGTTTGTTCTTCCTGACACCTC
Source organism: Origma solitaria (assembly GCA_013397895.1). NCBI lineage: Eukaryota > Metazoa > Chordata > Aves > Passeriformes > Acanthizidae > Origma > Origma solitaria. The sequence goes on along the minus strand of VZRL01006278.1, from coordinate 654,652 downwards.
CTTGGAATTCAGCCCCCTTATTCAGAGAGAATAACGTGAAACAAATAAAGTGGAACACAATTATATTTAAAAAAAAAGAAAGTAATCTTTTCTTTACTTTCCATAGATGCTCATCAGGACTAAATTCACATATGCAAATTCTGTTGTGTTTAGAGAAGGAACAAACAGAACAGGAGAGGCACAAAGGAAGGTGTGTACAGGGATCTTTCATCTCCTGGTGCTCCAAAGGTAATCCCCTGCAGCTCCTCATGCCCAGGACATCCCGGGAGGAGCACAGGCACGAGTTTGATGGAGCCTTTTCCCAAACTGAGAGACCTACAGGTCCCACACACAGGCTGTGATTAACTAAAAGCATTAAATCAAATTTTGCACAAGGTGTCATACTTACACTGTCATTGCTTCCTTTGTTGTCCTCATATTTTGTCTCTATATGAATGGAGAATTTAGGCAAAAACGAACACTGCAACAAAAGAAAAATACGTTTAATACAAAAAATACACCTTGCTTCACCAGCTGACATATTCAGTACATCCCTTTTGGTATCAGCTTTCTTATTTTTTTCAGATTACTTCAAGGAAAAAGAGTAAATGTTCACAGAACGTAAACCTGAAAGGTTTGATGATTCTGGAGGGATGCAGAGATTCTATCTAGAAGCTGAAAACTATAATGAAGCTATAAATAAATCAGTATAAGCACTCAGAATAACTAGATGCAATCGTTTTCATGCTCACTATGCCCAGGAGTATGAATGTCCCAAACGTTAGAAATTCAATTCACTAAGATCTTGAGGGCAACTCGATCCCTGTCAGCATAGACCAGTCTATCCCTCATATAAAATAACCCAAGGACACTTCACCAGCTGCAGGTCCTGACCAAACAGACAGCAATGCTTTCATGTGTGAGGGCTTTTTCCTTAATTTTCAGTGAGAAATGAATTTTAGCATAATTTCCTATTAATGAAATGAAGATGGATTATGAATCCCTGTGAAAATTCCTTTATATTAAATCCAAATACATCTTTAGCTAATAATGAAAAAAAAAGAATGCACCAATGCTTTTCTGATAAAGATAATATTTGTGTATTTACATGGGAAGAAATTTCTTTTTTTGAGGATTGCTTAGCTTAGTTGGCTTACGAAGACTAGAATTTGTAATACTAGGCAACATAATTCCATCAGAATAAATATTTGAAATATACTTTATTTAGCATTTCACAGTTCTTCCTTCAAAGCAAGCTTCCAGACAGGCAGATAGAGCAGCTGTCTAACCAGCTCCGAAGGACACCAGTTCAGCATCTTTCCCATTAGTCACCAAGGCTCTTCTTGCATTCACTGCCAGTTCCTGGTCTGATGCATCACTAATCCCCTATGGCAAATGACTCTCTGGTGTGCTGTACGTACAGCTTATACAATGAGCATGTCTGCATGCCTCAGCCTTCACACTGCTGTGGGTCCAAGTCCAGGCTTGAAAATATTCGAAGAGTTTTTCTAAGGGAGGGGCTGATGAGTAAGGGAAGAGGGGATTTAGGAGGCCAGGTGTAGTGCAGTCGAAAGGAGACGCCAGCTCCTTGGAGACTGCAGCCAATACATTCCTTCTTCCATGGACATCGCCCAACAAGTCACTGTTCAATCTCCTTCTGATCACAGCGTGTCCAGTACCCAACAGGGACATCTAGAATCAATCCTTGTCGAAAAAACAAGGGAGAGAGTTTGCCCAAAATAAGTTTCTGGTGGCATGGAAGGCAAAACCTCTCCGTGCTGTTGGTCTGGAGCACAGCTGCAGCTTCAGAGGAAATGATGAAGAAAGCCAAATGCCAGATTTCTCTCTTACCATGGCATTAAAAAATACCTGCTCTTTTCAATCACTGTCCAGAGGTTGCCAGCAATGAGTCAGGTCATGACACTGAATGTCACCGTTCCGTGTATTGAACATGAGGCTGCCTGTAGCCGCTCAGCCATGCACGGCTTGAATCTAATTGTTGATTCCTGTGACCCAGAATCGAAACTTAATTAAAACAAGAGATCTTCTAGCCTTCTATTTCAAAAAAGGAACATTAAGAAAAGCCCAAGGATGCTTAGAATAGCTTAGAAGAATGGTAAGTGCCATTTACCTCAAGCCACCTCATTAGAGAGCCACTTTCTGTAAAGCCACCCACAGTCAGCCTCCCTGTGTGTTCAGTATGAAGGAGAGAACTGGAACAACCTAATCTGAGATTATAAATGGTAACATGGGTTTACCCCAAACGAAAACTCAAATTCACCAGAAATTTCTCCTCCACCGCAAAAGTCTCTCTCAGAAACTCAACTGACTGGCAACCACTGCTCCAGCAGCTGTGGGGGGTCTCGCTGCCTTACAGGAACACTTAGCAGGGTCCAAATTTTTGAGCATTTCACAGAATGTGTCTCATGATTCATCAGCTGCACTCTGACTAATTGGCAGAGGGCTCTGGCAGAACCAGAAAACTGTTTATGCATCATTCAAAAGACTATTATTCATCATGCAAAAAGTTGGGTTTTTTCCCCTCAAGTGGCCGCGTATTTACTTAACTGGGGATTAAAATTGTTATGCAACAGTCAGAACCAAACTGGGGAGTGAATAGCAGGTAATAAACCTTTTAGCAGATTCTTTTTTTTCCTCTGAGCACCACTCCCTTTCTGCTCTGCCTCCTCTGGGGCCCGTGTTCCTCCAGCACTGACCTGGAGGCAATCGATCCCAAGCACACCCAGGAACACACAGGGCACTGTTTCCACCTCTCCATTTCCCTGCGTCAACAGCTTGAAAAGGTCCTCTTGGGAATAAAATAGTGGCAAATTCAATCTTTAACTTGAAATTAAACTTAAGTTCTACAGAATAACACAAAATCTTCAGAGTCACAGTGTCTTCAATGATAAGGTTTCTTTGTGTAAAGCTCTCAAAGGAGGTGGCATACATTGTCACCTCCAGATTTTTTAGACATCTTATAAACTCCTTAAAATTTTTTTCTACTCCAGCACACCTGTGACACTTGAAAACAAGTAAGGGGAATAGTCCAGGTTCTTTGTTTGTTTTCCTAAACTTTCTCCGTTTGGCACCTCAATTTTGGAAGAAGCAGGAGACGTTTAAGGCTCCCGAGAGCAGCGAGTGCAGAACAGGAGTCTGGAGCAGTAATTACCGTGAGCAGGGCATTTCCACATTAGAATGGAGGGAATGAACACAGCATAAGGAAAGCACAGCCTGCAGTTGCATTTGCAATTCCCTACATATAACCTCTTGAAAAACGAAAGGCCTATTTTTAGCATGATGATTGATTAGTGTTGCCATAGCAATAAGCAACACTTACAAGAACAGGGTAGAACCGAAGTGTGCCAAAACACTTGCCAAAGTCTTAAAGGGACAGTCACACACAGCGTGTGTCAATCGTTTTATGGAGAGGACTGCCAAATTAACCTTTGCAGAGTAATTACACCTGAGGTGGCTGTGGGAATTCCTGGAGTTGTCAGCAAATGCTTTGGTCTGAGAGAGGTTTCTTCACCCTCTGGATCCTGCTTTGTGTGAGCGATGCCACTTCATCAATACTGCTGCAGCTGGTTTCATTTCCGTGTGGTTTCTGCCTGCAGAATGTTCAAAGACCTGCTAGAGACCTCATCCTTGCTCTTCACCTCTCCTGCTCCTTGTGAATATTAATCCACAATCCTTGGCAGTTATTTCTCTACAGTAAAATTAATCCCACTTTCTTTTTTTTTTAAGCAGCAGAAGCATATTCCCCTAAATCTTAACATAAAAGCCCAGCAAGGCAGACATTTCATGCAAATGTTCTCTCTCATCTTCCACCACTTCTCAGACTGATGATTTTTTTTATATGGTCACATATGCATTATTTTGACAATCTAGGTGGAACTGGATCCTTTAGACAGCAATCTCCATGGAGCCTACAGACAAAGAACACAGTGACTCCTACAACGAGCTGAGAGTGATCAAGCAAATGAAATATTTTCCATAGGGTAACTTCCAGATATCACATCCTTTGAATTCAAAATTTTTAGGCCCTGTTTGGTACTCAGGGGGTAACAACAGCATTTCTTTACTGAAGATGAAGAACCTGGGAAAGAGAAATGGAGTCCTGACTTTGCTGTAACAGACAAAAGGGATGTGGGACCTATGGGGCAATGGAAGGTGGAATATTCAATATTTTTTGGAAAATGGCCACCACTTCATTGACTCCCCTCAGAGTGCTGCAGACAGCTGTGCAGGTGAGCCCCCCAAGCTGCTGCGGGATCAGGTCACCGCAGCACACAGCAGCATCCATCAGGTGACAGGGCTGGAAGAGAATGGGCGGAAAGGGCTGGGCAGGTGATGGCAGGATGCAGAAGATGTGACTCAATGGGAGGGAGGAGAATTTGGAAAGCAAGATAAGATCAGGAAGGTGGCAAACAGCAAAACAAAAGTGCTGGTGAGCGGAAAGGAAAATAACAATGCAAAAACAGGGCTTGAATATAAACAAGGGAGCAAAACTCTCATAAAGAAGCTGAGGAAGAAAACCACTGTTTGTACTGTATACAATAACCTGATGAGTAACGATGGGTAACAAGTTGCCTCCAACCACTATAAAACTCTTATCTCTGGCTGTGCCTTCCCCTAGGATGTCTCTCTTTGATACATGGGAGCAGTAACCTGCTTATGGAGGAAGAGGGGCAGTGAAGAGCAGCGTGCACAAGTGGAAATGACAGTCCCATCCATCAGAGGGGGGGATTGCTTTGGAATAAGCCACTGCTGGAAACAGGGAATGCTCCCAAGCAGTTGGAGTTACTGATTTCAATGGGATTAAGCTGTTAAATGGGAGTACAGGTTTGCAGCTCTCTAAAAAATGTATTATTTGGCTCTTATAAATACTACAGAGGTCCTTCCTTTTGCTAGAACCTCTAAGGAAAATAAATCTGTGTTTTCCTCCAACAACGGCACCTGTTTTCTGAGTTGGAAGGAAGATGGGAGGATTCTGCTAGGAACTTTGCATTAGGCTCTAATCCTGCAGTACAGATTGTGTTGCGTTTTTGATGCAGACTCTTCATATCCTCAAGCTGCAGGAAAGTTTCTGCACTGAAGAGTGAGGGGTTACATCCAAATTTCAAGGGCTGGTAATCCGATAAAGAGAAAACAGGAAAAAACTCTACAGCAATGTTTATCTGAAACAACTGTTTTCCTTCTCAAGTCATCTCATTATAAAAATAACAATACAAAAACATTCCTTCCAGATAATTTACTCCATGGGCAAAGCAGCAGCTAAGCGAAGCACAAAACATGCCTGTTCTCAAAAGTAATCAGAAACCAGCAGGTCAGTAATGGACCATTTAGCAACTCTCACTCTGGGGCCTTGACACATACCAGATGACATAATTTTATTTTCCTCAGTCATTTGCTGTAGAAGAATAAATGTCATTGTGATAAATCATCAAAGGAATTGGTGTCTCCTGCTTTCTGTTCCGTAACTGTTTTTCATAAATATTCTGAATTTATATTCTCTTCATAAGTTAATTTGAGACATGGGCTTGTTGAAGGAATGCTCCTCCTCCTTGCAGAGCAAACAATGCCATTTTAGTGTTTGTTTAGCTTGTATAACCATGAAACTAACAATTGTCCATAAATTATGCACACAAAAAAATTATCCAGCTGTTTTTAAATTTCAGCCCCAGAACTGAAATACTGCTAACAACACCAAAGCTGTTCAGGTCAGGTGGCAAATCTATTTGAACTGATTGCTGGTAAACACTTGAACTGCCCCTTCAAACTCACAAGAGTTTGTTTAAATTCTCTTTGTATTTTTCCTAGGCCTCTTCGTACTCCAGCTCGAGAGCTCAACTTTGTTTGGCTCATTTTCAGTGTACTTCGATCACACGAAGTTTTTGTACCATGGTTTAGTCACCAAACATTCGTGATCTGATTATTTGTTTGCTCGAGGCTCCTCTCTTTTTTTGTCCAGAATCTCCACTGTCACTTGAGCAGGTCAAATGGATATTTGCTCTGTGCTGTTTATTTTCCAACAGTATCCCAATGCAGGTAAAGAAACCTAGTTCTATGCAATTCTTTTTCCTTTGGTTTGCAATAGACACAAGTTTGCTTTCTAGTTAATTATTTCTCATCTGGCTGGACAACCTCAGAAAGAAAAAAAACAAAGCCTCCTGGAAGTTCAGTTGTTCTTGCCACTGTGAATAGCATAAATATTTCCCACTAAGGATACATATTTGCATGGGCTGTGATAAGCTGGACCACAAGCAGTTGTCGAGAGCTGCAAGGCATCTTTTCTCCATCCTGCAAGTGAGAAAGGGCCCAGGCTGTGCCGAGCAGAGGAATTCCTTCCCAAGCCAGCAGCTGGCAGCAGCCATGGCCCAGCAGCAGGGGCAGCTGGGCAGGAGGCACTTGCCAATGCACAAGTCCTGGAATTGTTTATGGGGTGGAGTCCTATAGGGCTCCCTTTTTGCTGTATCCTAACTATGCTATCCCAGATTTATGATCTTAGCATCAACCCAATCACAATATTAAATGAATTTACAGAGAAAACTTCAGCATGTGTTTTAGCAAGATCTCTTGTCAGGTTTCTAATGACAAGATCAAAACCAAAGCAGCTCCGGTCTAACTTGAAGAGACTTCTCATGTACAGTTCTGAAGAACACCCCAGCCACTAAAACGGAACTTCACAGGAATATCTTATTCCCTAAATAGTACCCCCGAAACTGGATGACTTCCTTTGGCTTCAGCTTCGAAAGTATTTTTTTGACTTCCTCCTCCCTCTCAATGTCAGCAGGAAGCTTTCAAGGATTAGCTCCAGCTCTGGTGCAGCACTCCTTGGGGCAGTACCCATGTGTCACCTTCCTGCCAGGAATTCTTCTGTGCAGCAGCTTTGACAGGGCACATTTGCAATGTGCTCCTGACATGACACTGTCACATACTGCACCCCAGAAAGCATCACCTGGGCAATAGTTCTGTTCCACTCATTATCTCGAGTGTGCCATTTGCTTACATGCTGTCAATGTGGCTGTCAATACCCAGGGCAGACATGTGCTGTTTGCAGTTGAATTTCGGGGGCTGCTGTGTAACAAATACCACTGCTTAAAGCAGAGGCCATCATAACTGGATCCAGATTATAGAGCACTAACATCATGACAGTGTCATTTCCATTCCTGTTTCCATGCGTCCGATCACTCTTGGCTTTTTATACAACCATTGCACAGAACAATATTCTGAATATTATTTTCAATGCCCGACGTGCATTTTTTCTTAGGTGTCCTAATTTCTGGTCATTAAGAAGGTCGTATTTATGAATTCCATAATATTCACAGGAGAATCAGATTGATGGAATTATTCCATATTGCGTTTCTGAATGCCAGGGTATGGGCTCAAATGCGATTTCTCAACAGCCTTCATATTTTACAAATGAAAAACCTCAAGACTATCAGCAAGGTTCAGTCTGTTGTTCACATCCTCTTCCAAATCACACACACACACTGAAATAACATGCTGAGCCTTTAAGGACCTTCTCTTTATTTAGAGTGGAGCTTACAAGGTTAATAAGGTGTGAACATACCACAGAGCAGTATGTACTCGACTCGATAAGATTATGCTTTATTTATCCAATTACTGGTCTGCCTTTAAAATCACTTTGCCTTGAAATTAGGCTCAATTTGACTCTCAGCATGTCCCACAGACCCTTCAGAGGGAATTTACGATCGTTAAGAAAAGGGTTTCCAAGCTATCTTACATATTTTGGGCAATATCTCTGGACTTATTCTTTCTTTCAGAATTCTCTAATGAATACAGAAGATCAAATTTAGAGAAATATTCCAGACAAGGATAGCAATTATTCCCAGCGGTCTATTTAACATTTTTGTTCCAGATTCAACAGTTTGAGGCAAAGGCACTGTCTCTGTTTTCCATGAAGATAAATTCATAGCATATCAGCTCCATTAAAACATACTTTAGATTTTTGTCTGAAGTACAGTTTCCCTGCTCTCCTCGCAGTATTTCTAGCTCTGTTTCCTTGCACCATGGTGAGTAATTAGTCCCCAGCTCCCCATGGCAGTTACACTGTCACTTGCTGACTGCTTTGCCTACCTTCTACATTTCTGGACTGATTTAATTTTCTGTGCGTGTCTCTTCAACCCTGCAAACATTTCTGCTGATGCTCTTGAACATTTCTGTGGCTGTGCCTTCCTCCAACCTGCATCAGGTGTTGATTCACCGGATCAGACAGAGATCACCTCCTGATTCAGATCCTCTGAGTACAGCACTGCTGTTTGCTTTTAATAATGTGTTGCATTTCAAATTTAGATACATATTTCAGTCTGCCACCACCCTTTTCACCATCCCCACTTGTCTCTTTCAATTAAAGAAAAAAAAATCACATTAAAAGATCAAAATTTTCTTTCAGTTAAAGAAAAAATTTACCATGGAGAGACATCAGTGCGACACAGCAAATGTCAACTTCCCAGCCTAAAACTAAATGTGCTATCAAAGGTAAACCTTAATTAAAGTGAGCTGTGACAGACCCTACTGAAGGTCTCTTCTGGCAAAAGCAGCTGAGAATCTGTCCCTCATCACTACGGTCCATTTTGGGACATTTGGGTTTGCTCTGACAATCAAATGACTGTTCTAAATACCTGTAGCACATATTGAAAAGTACAGTTTGGTACTTTGGGTTTTCAAACCTGGTCATCACAGCTTCAGCTCTTGGTCTCCAGCTCTGAGATCTGAGCCTTTAAATTCCTTTATTTTTTTCTTTTTATCACACTAAAATATTTTTTTTCTCCCTTTATGCTTTATGAGTTTTTTGAAAATCTGAACAAACATTCTGAGCGCTGCAGAATTACGAGAAACATCTGGATTATGCTTTATCTGCAGTCAGAAGTTCAAACTAAATCAAAGCAGGAGTTTCTGAAAGGTGTCTTCACCTGGAACTCCTCACCTTCCCCTCCTCACCTTCCAAAGGCTGCTGAAAACTTACTGTGTATTATTGAGGCCAGCACATTTAAAACCATTTTTCTCATGATTTATGTGCTATATTTTGCCTTAGCTCTGTGAGAGGGAAGAGCTGATTTCTCTGGGCACTGTGCCCAGATTATGTTTAATTTTGTCCGCAGATTGTGCAGTTTCCCAGATACTATACCAGAGATGAACATTTTATAAGTTAATGAAACAATAAATAAAATAAAATCTGTTCTTATGTCTCCACGTAATAACTGGAACCTTAAAAACCTCGCCCTGTTTTACAGAAGCTTCTCTTTATTAGAGTCAGTAACTAAAAATACATCAAATTATTTTGAAGTGATAGAAAAATAACTTATAGGATCCCCTTAGAAATATTTCAAATTTCCCTTTAAATTTCTTAAACAAGCAACTAAAGTTTCGCTATTGAATGCATTATGAACTAGTTATATTAAGAAGGAATCAGATTGGATTCCACCACTATATTTTACATAATTTTTCTATTTTTAGAATAAAAAGAGGAAGAAGAACTTACTGTATATTCTGGTTTCCAATTGTCCATTTGTAAAAAAAAAAAAAAAGACGAGAGAAAAAGAAAAAAGAAGATAATTGTGAAATAAAACAATGATGCAAGATCCTTACAGCATATATACATTAACAATAAAAATTATTGAGTCAGATAAGCTGCTAATTTCTATTTGACAAAAGTTTATGAGACAATAAAGGACACAAGCCAGACAGAATCCAAGCACCTCATGTTTTCTTTGCAAGGAAGAAATTGCATTGTTACAACACTCCAGTTTTTACCTATCCTTAATCTATAATCTTTATTTCCCAATATGAGTAAATATAACGTGAAAAAATATATGCAGTTCAGGAGGAGTTGTTAAAGAGACTTGGTGCTTGTATTTCAATATATAACTTGGAGCTTCTGAAGATAAGCTAAACTATGCCCAAAGCACAAAGCAGCAATCATTTCTGCCACATTCCTTACCTGTGATTGTGTAAGGATAGTAATTCCAGGCCTTCTCTGTAACATAAAATATTTTGGGAACAACTGCTCTAGCCCAGCTAGGCAGTTTGCTGGAAGTAAAAAGAAAATAGAAAATTAGGATTATTGTGACTTATTATAATTAGGATATTATAACTTATGGGCATTGTAGAAAAGAGCAGTGATCATTGGTGAGGTGTTTGGGGGATACAGTGACCCCCAGGCTTCTCAGGAGTATTTTCATTCCCTGCCTCGCTGTGCTCCCTGTGCAGAGGAGCACATCGGGGCTGTGCAGCGCTCGGAGCTGTGGCACTGAGCTCCTCAATGCTGAGCTGAGGGAGCTCCTTTGGACAATTCATGGCCCTGAACCTCTGGCCAGGGCCGAACTCAACAGGTGAGTCCAAACAAGGTGGCACCGTGTCCTCAGCCACAGGGAGGCACTCTCTAACCAGAGGTCAGGAGAAGTGTGGGATTTCAGTCCACTTCGATCCCGAATCCATTATTTCTTCTTCCAGACTCTTTTTTTCTTCCTCCATATTCTGTGCCAGCACTGGAACCCTCATGCTCAGCTCACCTGGCACGCAGCTGTTCCCACACTACCAACACCAGCTCCTGAGTAGGAAGCTTTTATATGAAAATGAACAGATCACTCAAAACACCTCGTGAGCCTGGTAGGCAGCATTAGTCCCACTTTGCTGATGGGAAAAGTAAATAACAGAAGAGAATTAATGGAGCTGGCGTCACAGCTCAGAGCTCGCTCTGTCAAGAGAACTCACCAATGCAGAGGTACAACAGCAGCAGAATCGGAACTGGGACGTGGACACCTCATATGGAGGAATCACTAAAGGGTAATTGAATGATGCTATGGAAGAGTGGCAGCATTTTTTTACCATGGCTCTCGAGTCTCATTCCCAGCACTGTGGTCACAGAGGGTACCAAAAACTGATGAACAAAGAAACATTTAAAAAGGCAAGTTCACTATAATTCATCTTTCAACCCTCTCTTAACGACTTCAGTTCTAAGCACTGAGGCTGCCAGGAAGAAAGAGGCAGGACTAGTCATTCCAAGGACAGCAGACCTTGGACACCACAAATATCCATCCCTGTGCTTGGGGGACTCAGTTCCAATGGTGTTGGTCTGGCAAAGCCTTGAGCAGATCACCCCAGCCAAGACTGAATCTGTACTGAGCTGCAGGAGATGCTTCCAAACCTCTGCTTTCTGAGTAAATGTTTGAAATAGTTCTGTTTAGATAACTATGTGCAGAAAGTAAATTAGCTTTCTATATTAGCAAATTTCTGAAGAAAATACATTTGGTTTCATTAAGGCTTATTTAACCACAATCTAGCTACATATAAATATTTTATTTGTCCAGAGGCAAAATGCAGACGTTAGTACATTATCTACAGATTCAAAGCCAAGTGCACTGACTTTTGCTCTTTGATGACATTGCTCAAAAATGGATTCTTTTCTTTACATAAACCTTTCTTGTGTACAAACTTTTAAGCAGCATTTTACATCCTGCATAATAGACTTCCCTGTATCAGAATCTGTTTATTTTGTCAGCTTCTGTCAGTGTTTTTATGGCTGCTTCCCTTACCCCTGCTAAACTTTACTCTGAAGCCTAAATTATAAATACCAGAGGATGCAGACTTTCAGCTTCTGAAAACATTGCTCCAGCAGGAGAGAAGAGGCAGTAAACAATTCTAAATATAACTAAGGTTAAACTGACACTGGAAAACATACATTGCTCATTTTGCACTTTTTTTGGTTATTGTTGTTTTTAGCATATTTGCCTGTCTGCCTACCTTCCCCAGTACAGCACATCCTGAAAAAAACTTCATGAGCAAAACACATATTATACACAGAATTGCCAGCAAGTCCCAGTCACAGACACACATGAACTTTTCCAAGGTCCACTCAAAGAAAAGATAATATCTCTATTTCAGCAGCACAGCTATGTGTGGATCATATTATCTTTTTTTTTCCTTATTTCCTTATTTCTCCTCTGTCCAGATGAAGTTCAGTCTCAAATTTTTGTAAGAGGTATCAGTTCAGATCAAAACAGAGCAAAGCAAAGTTTGTTAGGGCAGTGGACCCAGGAAGGAGAAAAGCTGAGACAGAGCTGTGCTGGTGGGAGCTCTGTTCCTCAGGAAGGCAGGCAGAGGACAAGTTTCCAGCACATCTTGTGTGGAAGCATACAAGTGAGTGAAATCCTTGAGTGGAATCTTCCAGAGACATCCTGGCCTCCCAGCAAAATCCACAGCAGCCTGAGAACCTCTGGATCCCTTCCACAGAGCCTCACCAGCACTGCAATATCTGTGGCAGTGTGACACCACTCCCAGACTCAAATAGCAAATCTGGAGATGGAGATTCAGAGCTATCATTAAACTCCGTGAACCTGACTTCAAACATGTACACAGATTTAGGTGAACGTCCTGAGATGTTGTAGGCACAAAGATCTACTTTGTCAATGGTTGTACCCATCTTTGGCTAAAAGATCCTCTGTTCCATTGCCTGCACTGCCAGGAATCAAATGCTTCCCAAGTATGGCTTGGACATGGCTTCTAGGTTCTTGTGGTCATTCTGAGTTGTCCTAAAGAGGCAATTCTGAATATGCTCTTCCGTCCTTAAAGCCTTATTTTTAAAATGCAGGAATGAAATACCCAGAAACATTAAAAAAAACCCCACAACTTGTGGGAGCTCTACAATGGGAACACATTCATTGATTTTCCCCAAGTCCTGTATCTAGCCTGTGAGAGAACACTTACAATCACAATAATATTAAATGTTGGCAAGATATATATTGTTGAGCTCTTGAGTGTGTGTGTGTAACATCACTGGTGATTCAGTTTGGCCTGAATTAAGGTTAGATATGTCAGGTTTGCAATGCAGGAGAAACCTGTGATGTAGAAGCAATAGCTGTAGTGTTTGTGTGCCCACTCCAAAAGGCTGCAGAGCAGAAGTTAAATAAAATGAAACAGGCCCAGGGGAAAAGAAGAACTTCAGAAAAAGCAGTGGTATTCAATTAGATCAGCAGTAGTAAAAATGGGAACAGATTGGGCAATGTATTTCGCATTGCACAAATATATATATCTAAACATCTCTGGCCTGTGAGTGTAGAGACATCGATCCTCAGCTGTATCATTTCAGCACAGGAAAACAAACACTTCACTCTAGAAATGATGGAACTTCAGGGAAAAAAAACCCCTAATTTTCCACCATGCCTTTAGGTTAATTGTCCAGAAGGCTCTCATTGTACAAAGCCTAATGGTCATTCATAATGTCAATTAACTTTGCTGAGGTAAAATACAGTCACCAAAAACGCTGGCTTTGTGACATGATTATGAGGTGAGGGAAATTTCAACTTTTTTAATGGTTTGGTTTTGGTTTTCCTGGAGGGTGGGATTTTGTTGGTTTTGTTGTTTAGTTTTTTGTCTCCCCCTCCCCAACGATTTTGGAAAACAAAATGACAAACAATTAAGTGTAAAAGAAAACAAAAGTTCTGATTTTCAGTATATCCTTAACTTCAAGTGATAATTCCTTCTCACGGAGAAGATGCTCTGGAAGGAATAATACCTAATCCCTCTATTTGAAGCCACTGATCTCCCCCACCTCCCCGTGGCTACCAGGAAGCAGCACATATTCATGGCAATATATTCTGTTGAAACAGAAAGGCTGTTGCCTGCACTCCTTACAAAGTTTTCTTACAGCCCATGCTGGGAAAAAGAGTTTACTGCACTTGCCTGTTGAGATAGACACGTTTTTCTGTCAGCTGCCCATTGCCGTGGTTGGGATCCTCGTAGGGCTCGTTCTGCACCACTTCCACGCCCTCGCCTCGGTCACTCTGCTCATGGCTGTGCTTGCTGATCATGTACAGCTGTCCAATTCTGTACTGCAAGGCAGAACCAGGAACAACGTACGTTAGTTTTATGGAATACACGTGGATTCAAAAGCCAATCTCAGACCATGATATATTGCCGTGTGCAAATAAAAGGTAGTTTAAAGGCAAAACCCAGTATTTTTGGGGTCCTCTGATTATCGTATTAAGTCCATGGCATCACTTGTGGAAAAAATAACAAAACCTGTGAGCATACAAATGTAAAGAATTAGGCTATTAGGCTATATTAGACTGTATTTGTAAGTATATCAGCTAAGAATAAATAAACAATTAATCTAGTGCTTCCACATGCTGAAATGTAAAAGGACTTTAACCAGCAGGTGAACTCTAAAAGTTCTGTGGGACACAGGATTCTCCTGCCCTGCCAACACAATGAAGCCCTGCAAAAAGATTCGGGGTAGTTATTGCTGGTCCACAGAAACAGGAGCACCAGTCCTTAAGAAAAAAACATGTAGACTCTAAGTCCTTTGAAAACAGAAGTTTGAAAGCCTTGGCAATATTATTAAAATGCATCTAAGCACTTCACTGATAGTTTTTCTAGAGGCTTCCAAGTAACTTAGGAAGCCAAACACTGTGAGGATTGGCCCAACTTTGCTATCACGGGAAAGTAAATTGTTGCACTTGATTTTTTTTTTTGTATCTACACCAGGCCTTTTGCCTCCAAAGTAATCTAACAAAAATACATCCTTGAACTTTCATTAACAAAGATTTTAGAGTAAAATTGTGCTTTCCCAGTAATTTTCTGGTCTGAAAATCTATTCTCAAGTTCTTTGCACATTCTTGAACATATCAGGGTTCTTACAACAAACTGTCTTCGGACCCACCCAGTTCTCTCGATTGGATCCCTCTCCCCTCAGAGCAATTTGTTTAGGCACATACATGCTAATCACTGCAATCACATCAATCCCCTCCAAATACAAAGAACAACCTGTTAATTTAGAGAATGGCTGAGCTACCACACGAGCTGCCAAGTACTAGCTCAGCATAAGCAAACAAAAGCATCGTGACAGTCTGACCTCAGAAAACTCTGTGAGATTCTTGTGGTTATTGCGTATTATAAACAGCAATCCTATCACATACTTTAAAAAGCCCAAATCAAAAGAGCAATTAGCTTGGAAAAAACCCCAAATCATCACAGACCTTATTAGCAACTGGCAACAAGACAGTCTTACTAAACAACATTACAAGCAATAGGATGATGGACGGCACCCTATATTAGTTCCTCAATTCTACATAATCCCAATTTCTTCCCCTACAGCAACAGGCCACAAGAAGGTAAGAAATTTGGAACTTTCATCGTGCAGGATCATTTAAGAGAGTAAGTCCTAACATTGTTTTACTTGCTAATCCACTTATCAGCCTTTGTCTCTACTGTATCCTTTTTCTCTATCTCATCATATTTGAACATTTTGTTCTAATCTCAAAAGCTCTGAAGAGCTGCAGACCTCACACATAGCTTTTAACTAGATCCATGACAAATTATCTTCTCTTTTTCTCTAACAAAAATGAATGCATTGGTGCACAGGGAAGGCAAAGTTTGTCGTACATTTGATTTGATCAATTAGTACAGTTTGAAAAAGAGTAACTTTCAGGCACACAAAGCTGTTCTTCAGGTCTGAAATCAAAGCAACACACTTCAAAGCTGAATACAAGTCCAGTAAAAATGCTTTGCCTTTAATTAGATATGTATCAATTAGACCACCTGGGAGCACAGACTTACTGCCTGTGGAGTGATAAGGACGGCAGAAAAGAGGAAAGGTGATAAGGTCCTTATCTTCTAATGGAAAGGAAGAGGTCAGTAATTTATATCCTGTGGAATATAAAAAGGTCAGATGAAGAGTAGAGAGAGGAATTAGTTTGACATAAAGTCAATATTTCGATCATGATCTCTATTGGGATTTTTGTTATCCCATAAAGTTACGACTTTAAGTTGCCATGGACACCTCTGGTAAGTGTTTCATAATTGCACATATCAATTTCCTACGTCCATGTTGTCCTTTGCAATCCTGCTCTCAGTTTCAGTGGTCAGACACAAACACCTCAGCTCTGCTGAAGGGCTCCGAAGAATCCAGATGAATGTTCATTCACACTGCCAAGTCACTGTGCGGCTGTGCTGATGCCTCAATTTGCTGCAGCACCATGAATCAGACACCCCCCACAACACCACATGTTAACAGAGGTTGTTCTTTCATGGACCCATCCCACCGTCAATGCTTGTAAGATATCAGATCCCAAAGACTGTCAATGAATCCGGGCAGGAGGGTAAGAGGGGCTCAGCCCCATGCCCACTGCACTGTGCAGGTGAGGGTCAGTGGCAGACAGACGCCGCAGGCAGTGCTCAGAGGCAGTGCTCAGAGGCAGGTTCTGCTCCGATGAGGCTCAAATCACACACTCAGTCATCCCCACGGTCTCACAGAAGGTATCCAAGGCAGCTCGGCATGGCGCTTCCCGTTTGGAAGAGGCTGGAGGGAACAGAAGGCACCACTGCTGGACAGCTCTCCTGCAGGAGCCCTACTGCTCCTCGCCTTCCGCAGGCATTGGCTTTCCACAGCCACGGATCTGCCTCCTGCGGAGCAGAAATATCCACCTTCAAAGGCAGCTTGGCTGGGGCCCTGAGCAGCCTGAGTCAGGAGTGACATCCCTGCCCATGGCAGGGGGTTGGAACGAGGAGAGCTTTGAGGTGCCTTCCAACCCAGACCACTCTGTGGCCCTTCATCACTCCTGAAGTGACAGGGCAGTCCTGCTGCAAAGCAGCTCTGGTCTGCAAACAAAACATATTTTTACACGTACTTTAAAATACCTAACTTAGCTCTTTTGTGTGCTATTCATTTATTTCTATCTGCTGTACAAAATGTTAAAATCATTCTAGAGCAGAACGGAAAATGTTAACTTAAAAAATAATAGTACTTTGCTAAATCGGAGAGTACACAACTATTATTTCAGATAAAATAGCATTTTTTTCAAGTGTATGTTTCTATTTACATTAATAAAATCCAAGGCAAAGAGGTGTCTTTTAGAACTTGCTGGAATTTGAATGCCTGAATAAAAAGTCACAGCTTTTTCTTAGTTCCTAAGGATATTGTGGAGAAATAGCACTTAAGAATCTTTTAACAACAGTAAATGATACACATTATTCCTGCAAGGGCAAACAGATGTGCCACTACTATTTATGTTGCTCTACCACAATCTGAATTTCCGTGTTCTTAGCTGTTAGATAATTTCCCAAGACCATCTACTGCTCCAAGGAATTCAGTAAAATTTCACACAATGGCACCTGATACAAATTTGGATCTGGAGCAAAGCTCTTTGTTCATAAATTCTTCAGTTTAATAGGGGAAAATTTTTTCCGTATCAGAGGAAGATCTTCAATAAACAAATGCACAGAACGTGGAGTTAGAGATCTCTGTGAGTATTGCTGTGTAGCTTTTGGAGCAGCCCTGATGTTTCCCAAGTGCTAATGAGTGAGACTTTGTCTCAGTGGTGACTCGTCTGCTCCTTCAACAGCAGATGGTGTTTGCTGTTGGGATTTAGTCATACAAGAAACAAGGTTCATGTTAGCAACAGCATAAGGATGGTCAATCTGATTTTGTTTAAAATTGTAAGTGAGACCAGAAGTATTTTTATCCCTCAGATAGGAGGAAAAAAAAAGAAAGAAAGAAAAACTGAAAAAAATTTATAGAGTGGGTCACCCCACCCATCTTTCACTTGTAGAGCTCCCACTATCTTCAGCAGGACCTGCACAAGAAATCTTTGTACAAACATGTCTGAATTTCTTTCAGCCTGACAGCCTATTGCTCAGGTTTTGATTTAATACAAGTCTTAGAGTACAAACTTTCTGCAAGGTGGAATGTAAAAAATAAAGCT
The DNA here is from genome assembly GCA_013397895.1 of Origma solitaria. NCBI lineage: Eukaryota > Metazoa > Chordata > Aves > Passeriformes > Acanthizidae > Origma > Origma solitaria. Next base: position 636,947 of record VZRL01006278.1, on the reverse strand, counting down.
CCCTCAGAGGAGAAATTATGCCAAAATGATCTCGGATCTGAAATTTTCATAGCACTCCTTGAAGATCTTATCTGAATGCTCACAGAAAATGTAACAGATTTATCATTGGCTTCGTCTTACATAATTCTCATATTCAAAAGAATGGTTGAACCCTTTCATCTACATTTACTTCTCTGTAACTAGAATAAACCATAGGGATGGTGCTGCCATTTCAGTTTGTGCAGTGTTTTGTTCTAAGCCAGCAGTGAGATCCCTTCCTGCGGAGAGAAGCTGCAGTCCAGGAGACACTGAGTGTCTTTTCTGCCTGCTCAAGGAAATGATTGCTTGGTGCTCTGCATTTCAACACTGGAAAGTATTTCTCACACAGGTTCATGCTAAAACATGACAGTGGCTTCTAGTCCTGTCCTCAGAAAAAAAATAAAAAAATCAGCAACAACTAAACTGAAACAGATCTGTCCTTAAGCACAAAGGCAGCTCTAAAGGGTCAATCCTGCCTCCACTGATGGCAATAGTTGTTTTGTCATTGACCTCAATTTAGTTAAGATTTATTTCCAGCAAGAAAATACAATGAATCAGCTTCATCATCAGTTATATCTGTCCAGCTACACTGAATCCAAGGGCATTGATTATGGCAGAAAAGTAGCAATTTTATTAAGGAATTCTGATTTATGGAATGCTGTCTCATTCACAGAAAACAATCTTAAAACTGATTGATATGTTTTTGATCTATTTTCAAGTCATAGCCTTTGCAAGATGCTCTGTGTGCTCCTTGTGAATGTGTTCCAGGACTTAATTTTATTTTTTTACTAAAAAGATTAATAGGAATATTATTCACTGCTTGTCCACATTTTGAATTATTTAAAACAATTTCTGATTATTCCTCAAAGGACCACCACGAGACAAACATGGAGATCCCCAGGTAAGGTACTTGTCCAAACATGCGGATCCTGTCACTCCCAGCAATCTCTTCCCAGCAGTTTTACAGAGATGTTTTAACTCTGGAATAAATCGTTTGGAAACGTACTTGCTTGAGTAAATATCTTTGTTTAGGAGGATACACTGAGGTTTCCTGTAGTGTTTGTTTGATGTTGAGGGCATTGTTTTCAGGTTTGGTCAAGACCTAAGCTCTACATTGCATAGATATGAAAAGCTTACAGTTAGATACTGGAGACAGGCAAAGAAAGTATTAACCTTATTTTACATTTGATTAATTGAAACAGAAATTAATACATCAACCTTAAAAACAATGTCTGTGGTAGACCAGGGAATTTAGCCTCAATCTAGTGATTCCAGCTCAGTGCTGTTACCACAAGACACACCTGTAATTTCTTCTTTATTTTAAATGATAATTACTTAAAGAGAAGTGGTTTTTCTTATCTCTCTCACTAACCATAAATCCTTCATGTTAGCATTATTAGACATCATTTCGTCAGGAATGGGTGAGTCCTGATGCACCCTCACACCCGTTTGGAGGTGGGAGCAGAGCCCTCATGTGTGGGCAATGACAGCCCTGGCTGATGGAGCACTGAGGCTGTGCCCTCTGATCCCCAAACTCCTGTAGGTGATGATTCACAGCTATTAACAATAATTTCAGAAAATCTTTTCCATGACACAAGCTCCAGGTTCTGACAAAGTGATATGTTTTCCTTGCTATTAACATTCCTAGATTGGTTTTAACAAGAATGGAGGAATGTGCAGCGCGCTGGTATTTGATGTTTCGTGTATGGGTGGGTTTGTATCGGCTCCTCCTTGGCTGCTTTTGGAATTAGGAATTTGGTTTGGTTTGGTGTCAGTTGGGGCACAGAGCTACTACTCTGCAAGCAATAACAGTGGGTATCTCCTGATAACCACCACCTCAAGGTTTTACTGCAGGACATTGCTATGGAGGGAAATCAGCCAGACTTGTAACCACTGCAGAGTTAGAGAACTTGCCACTGAAATAATCCTTCTTTTTCCCTAGAGAGGCAGGAAAGAAAGCAGGAATGAACTCACTGTAAATTTGAACTTGGAAGTCTCTCTTATGTAGCAGAATTTACCAGCGTGAAAGCAGTGGTTTGTATTTCTAAAATAGTGATTTTCCTGGTGAAATAATTACATTGTGGGCTAGGGTCCTGTGAAGAGAGGACTGCTGGGTTTGACTGCCTGGGAAATTCTGCAAGGAAAGCGTGAATAGTAATCAGAGAAGGCAGAAGGGGCTGTTCTTGCAGCCCAGGGCAGTGCTGTGCAGAGATCCCCAGACTGCTGACCTGACCCTAAATCTCCTTTAGCCTGGCCAAACAGCAGTGTGGAGTCTGCACTAACACATTGTTTGACTTCTTGGTTCTAAGCGAAGATGTTTAGAGCAAACCTTTGCACTGCATTCTCTTTGTCATGCAGAAATGACAAAGATGTTTTTATGAACTGATATTTTAAATGGCTGTCCCTGAGGCACAAATATGAGAAAGTAGCTCCAGGAGCAAAGGTGGATCTCTAAATTACTGTCCTCAAAAGGAAATCTGTTTTTATCTATACAAAAGATCAATCAAGGAGTAACACCGAACATCTAGGTCCTAAAATCTAAATGTTAATATGATTCACTGTTGTGATTCGAGGCCCCAGAAAATCATGCAAGTCATTTAGTGGTATAAATGTCACTTCCTGCAGTAATATATAAAGAATCTGACCAGTCAGAGTTTAGAGTTGGGCTTAAAATTTTTCTTTCAATGAATTCCTGCATGCATCTGTGAATCACAAAGCACTACACATCTGCTGACTTGCATCAGCAGTATTCTTTACTGTTGCCCAAATTCGTGGGAACGTGCTTTTGTAGCCTCACAAACAAACAGTTGCAGTGGGAACAGTTGACTTTCGCATGCTGTGAAGTGCCATTCTTACTGCTTTCATGTTTGCTTTGCCTTTTCAAGGAAGAAATTATATCCTTAGGATCCTTTATCTGCCTAAATTCCTGTGAATGACAGTTCAGCGATGACACAGTGGATGTTGAAAGTCAGTATCTTCCTCTGGTATTTCCACCTAAAGAAACATGGTCTACTCTTAAGTTTACAACACCCTGGCACATAATGGCTCACAACTAAACAAGTGCTACTGAAAGCAATAGGAGCAGGTCCAGATCTCTGGTTAACAGGTGTACAATGAAAGTTAAAATAAATGAAAATGAAGTTGCAAATGTTCAGCTTTCATGCAAATGGTTTGCCAAATATAGCTCATGTCCTGTTCAAATTTTAGTCATTTTATGCTTCTACAACAGCTGTGCTATTGAAAAAAGCCAGCTGTTTATCTGGAGTGTACAAGCTCATACAATTTTTAAGAATCAGTTTTTATTAACAATATTTTACAGTGAGTCAGCTGGTTACATTTTTCAACCATGTACACTATGTGCTTTGTACATAAATACCGATCATATTCTATTATGTAGATTTACCCATGTATTTCCTGCAAGGAATGCAGATACGTTTCCGGAGGCTTTCTCAAAAGTCCTCTGTGCACACAAAGAACAGCAGAAAGGAACTCACTGCGTCTCTTGATCAGTCTGTCAGTACTGCACACTGACCACTCCTCACATCTCAGACCTGCTCTGATTGTCTGCACACGTGCCCTGCCTTGATTCCAGCTTCCTGCTTTGCAGTGCACAATCAGTTTGATGTCTATCAAACATTACTGAAGCTTTTTCTAAGGCAAAAGCATATTTTATTTGTTTGCCACAGTTAATTAATGAGATTGTTGTTAATTTAAAGGCTGAAGCTCAAGGAGCTGTTCCGTAAATACCTTAAAATTTTAACTTAAAATGCAGTAAAGTGAAATAAAACTGCAACATAATTTTTGTAGAGGTTACTAAAGGATTTTCAGTGGCATAAACTCTTTTCTGATATTCCAGGAAAATACTATTTCCATTCCAGACATTCCAAGAAAAGTCAGACTGGAAAAGTATGGGCCTTCTGTCAGCAATCTCTTTCCAGCAGCAGCAAGAGCCTGCACATGGGGGGGCACAGGACTCACTCCCAGTGAAAAGTACCATTCTCCATGGACTGGTGGTGGTGATGGAGAAGCTTGCTCTATTAAACCTGACAGCAAAAGCTGCTCTCTGTTTTTCCACTAAAACCAACAGGATTTGGGCAGGGGGAAGAGAAGGAATGAACTCATGTGCCATGCATATTAAACACGTTTTAGTTGGCCAGAGCAGGGATGTGCTGTGGTCAGCAGTGTCAAAGGGCTGGGCTGCAAAGCTGCCTTTGAACAGGAAGGTTGACTTCTGTGAAGTGCAGGATTTAAAAAAATTCAGTGATTTTAATCCAGTTCAGTTTAAGCTGGGAGTGTCCAGAGTTTCCTATATCCTTTGACCCTTTCAAAATTCAGTGGAGTGCAGAAATGGACTTGGGAGTTAGGTTTATCTTTAACTATAAATGGACCAAACACGTGTGCATCTATTCATGCTTTTAGAAATTATTTTCTCTTTTTGCATGGCTAATGGTATTTGCTTAATGTTTAAGTAGAACTTCTTTCCCCTCAGGCTTCTTCTCTCTAATTACTCTTCTTCAGTAATTACTCATTTTTATGACTGGTAAAAATCTCTGTCACACCACCACCATCAACTTTCAAGTGCACAGAATTCAATGCTTTCACAAAAAGATTTGAGTAAACTTTGAGTTTAGAAGCACCAAAGAGACTAAAAAGGATTTCATAAAGTTTGTCAGAATCACAGCATGGAATAATTCTGCAATTACATTTTTTGGCAAGCAAGTTCCTTACAACGCATTTTAGGCAATATAATTCTGCTTATAAATATGAAAAAATGAGAACTTTCGTAGTATGCACAATCTACAATGAATAAAACAGCATCAGAATTTAGTACTTAGTAGTAACAAGCTGAACAAGACAAATCCAATCTGCCTTCTGATAATTTATTCAGAAGAAAGTGAAATTTTGTGTGCTACTCACAATGAAACAAAAATATATTCACAGTCCAGAATATTTCATTTATCGCAAGCATTTCATCCTACTTTCTGATCCTCTAAAGTAAAACTGACTTGAATTTAATTTTTAAAATGCACTTCTTGTATTCCTGCATCCTGTAGATAAAAATAATGCTATAAAGAATCCAGTGTCCGTAAATAGTTGAGGTCATTCCTGCATCTCTGCATCTAACCCAGGCATCAGGATGATGAAAACATTAAGGTTATCTAAAGTCATCTGATGGAAGGAAGCACATGAGAGCAATTGCATAAGAAGGAAATGAAGACATGCTTTCCTCCCCAGATTTTTAAGATACACTGAAATCTCGAAACTAGTACTGAAAGAAGACCTAATTTTCCCATTTTAGTTAATTAGAACAAACATTTGCAATTGAAGTACCTACTCCATAACTCTGTGCCAAAATGCCCCCATGTTGAAACGAGTCACTACTGCAGGAACTTCGTACTTTTGTACCTATGTCTCTGTTACATGCACAAATCTCTAACGAATGTTGTGAGCATTTAGGGGAGAAATCTGTTTGCCTGCTACTGACCTATGGAAAATCCAAACTGCAGCCAAATAAACTCTTGGGCAGGAAACCTGGATTTTGCTGCAAAACAAAAAGCAGCTGTGACACCTGGGGGTGCACACGCTGGGGGGGTCAGGGTGCTCGTGTCTTTGTCTGGAGTTAGAGCACACAAGTTTTCATTTCAAACTTTTCCACCTTGAAGGTACAAGTTCTTTGACGATGTACAGATGAGCAGAATTGCTGCCTTCCAGCACAACACAGAACAGAAGCTCTTACGTAAGCATAAGCAAAGTTTCCAGGAAGGAGCACATTCCTGACTGACTGACAGGCTACAAAGCTTCCAGAGCAGACATTCTTTCAATACCACATGTAGACTAAAGGGAGGATGAAGGCAAAGAATTCCTGACAAGGAGCTCTATAGGCTTAATTCCATTTTATCACAATCCAGGAATATGAAGCTACATGGTCTCCAGATGTTTTTGACAGATGGGGTCACAGCATTAGGCATTGCACCAGTGCTTATCCGGTTTCAGTGCTCTGTAAGGGAAGTCTAGAACATTACAGACACAACCACCACCTCCTCTGGGACAGAACCTGGAAATAGGGCAGAGGGAGGTGCAGGAAACTCCAACCTGCAGGTTTCAAGCACTGCAGAATTACGTGGGTTCATCACACTTAGGAAGATTGTAAAGAGTGACAGTGTTTGGGATAGATGGGATATAGTTTATTGAGTTTATACAACAAATACATATCCCTGTATTCCACAGAGGTGCCTGCAGTCTGATTATGCTGGTGGGGGGCTGTAAGTCACAGCTGGCAATTATCAGTGCAGATATCAGCATGTGAGAGAATCCAGTGGGACTAATGGAACCTTGACCGTGCACCAGGGAACTAAAAAACTTTTCTCGGACAGATATCCTTGTCCTATGCCTCCGGATATCAACAACAGCAGTAATGACCACCAGCAACAGCAGAGGAATGAGCAGCTCCTGGTCCTGTGCTGGACTGTACACCCGTCTGAAGCAGCTTATGCTACAAGGAACAATAATAAAATCAATTCTTCAATACTTCTAAGAGAGAGTATCTTTCTCTCTGCCACAAGAATTTTGTTTCAAGTTGTGGCCTTTTGGAAACTTCCAAGTACAAAGAAGTTTCCAAAAGGCCACTTCAGCTGGAACAGATCCTGTTGATTCCAATGGAAAGCCTCTCCTGTTGACTCTGGAGAGCTTTGTGTGTAAGTGAACAAACAGCTTTCCTGCACTCCCTACTCCACTTAACCACTTCCTCATTAGCTAGAGCCAGCTGCGTCACTTGGAACGTGTCCTTTGGGTACAAGAGCTCGTGGTGTACAGTAGCACCAGGGAAAAAAGCCGAAAACCATAACAACAAAATGGATAAACAGATAAGAATTATTCACAGAGAGCCTGGTTTTCCTCCTTCAGTCCCTCAGACTTGCAGAGAGCTCTGAGACAGTCATGCGAGCACCTTAACAACAAAATGGATAAAAAGGTAAGAATTCTTTATGGAAACCTGGTTTTCCTCCTTCAGTCCCTCAGACCAGCAGAGAGCCCTGAGACAGTCATGCGAGCACCGTTTGCGTGAGTGCTCCTGGCTGGGATCTGCTATCTAAGACACATGCTTGAAATGGAAAACATGTAGCTCAAAGACTCGAAATGCACACACCCTGTAAAAAGCTGGGTTTGGAAAAAGTCAGAGAATTAATCTAAAGCATTCTGCTGAAGACCTCAGTAATTGACAAAACCCCAAACGAAAACCACACGAGCACAAACTGAACAAAAACCCCTCCTCACCAGAGTCTAAAAATACAGTTACAAAGAGCTCATCGCTTCCTTTCCTGCCACCCAGGGCCTTCTGCTCCCCAAACGTGCCTGTCATTGGTCCAAACTCAGAGAGGAAGTGGTTGCTGCAGCAATGGCAACCCAATGAAAGCTCTTTGTCTCCTGCATTTTTGATTTTTTTATAGCATGCAGAAAGAGCAGACAGCAAGACCACAAAGTTGTTGCATGGCAACACAGCTTGACCTTCCTTATTAATTCTCACAAAAATAAAGAATTCCGACAAACTTAGAGAATTCTTTACCATATGTCACGTGCCTGCAAATTACTCCTTGGGAAACACAAAATGGTATAATTAAGGAAAAATATGTAAGAAAATACTAAAATATTAATGAAATTCATTGAAAATGTCTGTGCCCAAACGGGTCTCACAGGTTGGTCAGTAATCTAATTTTAGTCTAATGTACTTTTAAATACATCTCGTTCAGTCAAACATTTATAGCAGTACATCTCTGCATTACTTTTAAGTTAAAACACTGCTTTTATAGTGATTTTGATAATTTCAACTATTTCTATAGGCTTATGACTGTGAAACATTTTTACGACAAAATTTTTTATTCTAAAAACTTTCAGCTTTGTTAACCAAATAATGCTATGCTTACTGGGAATACTCAGGATTTCTCCTACAGCTCAAAGGCTGGGCAAACGCCTATTGAAGAATTTCCTCACTAACAAATTGAGTGCTCTAGTGGACAGTTTCTCAGATTTATCTGAAAACTTTTGGGGTGGAAAAGGAGGGAGGGGATGTCACCCTACCTGCTAGGCATTCCCAAAAGAGGCAAACCTCTAACATGTGGTATTTCATGCAGGGCCTGGGAGCTTGACTAGGAAGATTTTAGCTAAGTAGTTCAGGGAACAGCTTTAGTGGGAGCCCATGGCAAACTGTTCCTGCAGGAGCCACACCGTCACTTTCCAGCCACTTGTTAACCTTTAGAATGTTCCATTCCTCCCTCTCTCACATCCATTCACAGAATGAATACATATAAGGAATGTTAATGGTTAATTATCCACTTGGGAACCTAAATTCTCTATTTCTCTTTTTTTTTTTTTGGCAGTTGTTTTGCCTTGCGCTCTGTATGGACTGCAGGATTCTCCTGAGCAGCAGATAACCATCAGGGCACTCCGAATTCCTCACTGCCACGGCTGAACTGTGTGCAGCACCTCAGACACACAAAGCTGCACAGGGGAACAGCAGAGCAGGGATACTCCTCAGCTGCACCTTCCTCGATCCTCAGATCTGACACACCTCCTTCCCGATCCTGGGTTGGCAAAGCCACCACAGACAGCCAGGCTAAACAGTGCTTCTTTCATCTCTTCTTCTACCCAAGCTGCAGACAGTTAGTTAAACCCAAATAAATTAATGCGTCTAATTCTACTCTTTGATTGAAAGGATGGTAATGAGCAATTTGCTGTCTCAACTGGTCACAACTGTCACTCAGAGGCAGCCTCCAGTTTGGCTCTGTGGGAAGCTCACAGTGTCACTTCTGTCGGAGCCAAATGGTCATTTCGCTGTGAGCACAAATGCTGACAAGGAGGGAAATATGTGGGAAGAGATCCGGCATTGCCAGTGGGATCCATCCAGGCATGCAACGTTAATCTACTGAATATATTTTACTATATACTTTCTATACTGAATCCTCTAGCTGACCATTCTAAACCTGCTGTGCCCATTCTCTCGCCATGATTCTGAATGAGCTCCAGAGCCACCTGATATAATCTGCATCACCAATAACATAAATGAAGTTAGCTCCCCAGGTGCTACAATAAAATAGAACAGATAATGCAGTGGTCTCAAAAATAGTATTTAATGCCAAAAGGGGGGGGGGGAAATGAAAATATCAAAAGAAACTTTTTATTCCAACTTGTTTCTTTAAATTTAAATTGCAAAATCAATAATTAGTATTGAAAAGTATTTGAGATGTTTAAAGTGAGGCCTAAACACTGAAGAGAAGCTAGTGCTGTAAACAAAGTTCTTTTAGGGCAAGGAAAGATGCAAGCTTGTATTCAGGGATGACAAGTGCTCTCATGTCATTTTCCCATGGCACATAGTGACATTAAAACTACAGAGTCTGGCAAGCATGACTGATTATTGCTTTATTTTCTCATTCTTCCAATAATTTCTAACACACAAACACATAATGACCATCAACAGAGAACACAAAAGCTTAGATCCGACAACGACAAAGGCCTTCCAAAAGGGCAAACAGTGTGTTTAATTCAATTGGATTTAGTGACGGGTCAGGGCTCTTCTTTCACAACTCAGAGGATTCCCATTGCCCAGTTCTTCCTCAGTTACTGAGAACAAATGAAAGATTTGCATTCTAGCACCTGAATTACAGCATGTGGAAGAGAGAAAATGAAGTGTGAGTTTCAGCCTTGGATTCATATGTATCTCCTCTATTACCTGTTGATGCTGCCTTAATGAACACCAGGAAATTCCACATGTAACAAGTATGCATCACAGTGCCCCCAAAGATTCAAATCTAGCAGATCCAGCTCCCATGGCAGTCTTCCCCCTTCCTCTACCTCTTTTTTTATGGGCAAAATAGGGTAGAGAAAGTCACCTCATTTTTGGTGCCATAACTCACAAACGGGAGACCCAAACTTGCTCCAGCTGCCCTTATTTGGGAAGGCTCTTTTCCTTAAAAAAGACCTTCCATTTTGACTCTCAGCCCTGATGCGTGCTACAGAGACACCACACGCTCTTCTATAGCCAGAAGGCCTGAATTTGAGGCTTGCTATTTATACAATTATTGCAGCCCTCGACTGTGCCACAAATCCCTGACAGCCCCAACTATTCGACAACTGACTTCCCTGACACAAAGACAGCCAGAACGACTAAAGGTCATTCAGATGAATAAATGAACGATCAAGTTTCTCAATTTTTTTTGATCTGTGGACATGAAAGGATAATTCAATAATTTCATTACAACAGGAAGATCAAACTAGCATTGGTTTTCCACTTACTATTAAAGGCAATCCTGCAGGGCTGAAATACGACACTATTCCTTGCCATTCCATTTTTAGTTCCTTTTCTTTCCTTTCCTTTCCTATCTATTGGTGAGATTCATATCACAAAACTCTCAACCTTTACAAAATGGATGCTTTTATCTTTGCAGCTGAGGTGCCTGTGAAGTCAGTATGATGTGAAAGGCTTTCTCCATTTTAGTACCTTTGCCACGTGAGTAACTGAAGACGTCAGTGTGGTGTCACTGCTCCATCTTTGTGAGGACACACATTCAGGGCAACAATGGAGCACATTATGCACTCTCTCAAGTCTAGAATTGAATCCCAAAGGGAAACTCGCAGAGACACGCTTGCCTCTCCACTCATCCATAGACTACACATTTCCTTAAGGCCATTTGACTGACATTTCTTCTTCCAATGACTTCAGAAGGAAAAAATGACATTAAATGAATTCTCATACCATCGGGTATCATCCTCAAAGCAATTTTCTACACATCACAACAACTTCATTGAAATGCCTAAAATTGCAGTTGCCCCTGCAAGAATTCGAAATCATGAACAAAAATGTCCTGTTTTATCCTTCCAGAAATACAGTAAAACATAGGAGAAATTAATCTCAGACAGCCTCTCAGTGAACACCATCAGCTTAGAGATTTGGATGAATAGTTATTAAGTGGGAAGCTCAAAGAAGTGGAACTGCTGTAAATTTTCTTGAAATGAAAGATTAGATATGGTTTCAAAGGCCATACGAAAAAGATGCTGGAAGAAGATGAGTTTTAAGAGCTATCAAATAATTAACCTGTGAAACAAGATGCAAATTAAAGACTAGCACAGACATGGGCTGCAGTGTGAGCTCACTGTGGGCTGACTGGTTTGGCTGAGCTGCTCTGTGCTCCCACAGGGAGATTGTTCCCAGCTCAGGCCAACACTGAGGTGGAGATAACCAACCAGCACTGCCCTCAGGAGTGTCCCTATTCTCTTAGCTCCCTCTCAGCTTTTGCTAGCTACAAATTTTGTTCTATTGCTATTTCTTTGGAACGAAAAATAAAGGAGCCTAGAGCTGAAGCCGAATAACCACTCTCATCTCCTGTTGATGTGTATTTGACTTGAAGATGGCCACTGTCTTGCTGAGTCTGACCTAAAATACCATAAGCAGCTGAGTTTTGACTTAATGCAGCCTTGCTCTGACAATAATTCCAACAAAGGCACTTTGGTGCATGCCTTGTGTATTTACTAGCTGTCTGTTTATATTGCTAACAATGATGTTGATACTGCAGCAGGTCATTGCCAGTTAAGTAAAACACAAGTTTATGTTACCATCAACTATTTATTTTAACATTGACATAGGCAGTGTATTGTGTAAATATGTAGTGGTATTTTTCTGTGAACAGAATTGTATTTAAAATTCATGCTATCAGTAACAGTAATATGGAAATGAACCACTTACATTGAAGAGATTTGTATCTAAAGTATAAGCAGGGAAAGTAACAGGTGACCAATCTTTTAGCTGGCTAACAACTGGCACTACAAGAGATTGTTTTCTTGCTGGTAAAAACTCCATTGAATTTTAGCTGCATGATGTTTTACTGTGTCTACTTTAGGCTCGGAAAGCCACAATGAAAATGGCTCAGGAATGTTTCAGTTGCTGGTAAAAATAATAGCAATTATTAAATAAAAATGATTCATTGTATTGGAAATAAATGTCAGAATTTCTTTCCTTTGGAAGGCTCTTATGCCTACAGGGAGCTAGGAAAGGGACTTGAAATTCAACAGACATGTAGTCTTTGCATAAATACTTATGCATGAAAATCCCTTGGCTAAATATAAACCTTTAAATTTAAGTCTTTGCAAATACAGCTCCATATTCTCAAAGAAGCTTTTTAGGGCTTTCCAGAAGAATTATCAAAATACTCTTTTCTTACTGCACACTCTCACAGATCCCACTATATTTAGGATATATGTTTTTTGTGTTCTTTATCCCAGATATTTTCTATTGCTCATTCTCTTCTATCGTGTGGCGCTGTGTGAGTTCTGAGGGCTCGTTCTGTCCGTGACTGGCCATTATCTCAAGTGCAGCAGCCTGTGCAGCGCATCCCAAGGCCCCAGCGCTGCTGATAAGAGCCAGCGGCTCACACGAGGCCGATGATCACACATCACATGATAGCCCTGCCCATGGCAGGGGCTGGGACCACATGACCTTTAAAGGTCCTTTCCAACCCAAACCATTCTAGGATTCTATGATAGTCAAGCTCTTTTTTTTTTTTTCCCCCTCAGAAGTTTGCAAAATAATTACAAATGAAAACTATGCTTAAGGAAATCTCGTTCGGCTTGTGAAGGCAGACGTTCAGGAGCTACGGCAAGGGATGGAGGTCTGATTGGATATTAATGCACTCGGGTACCTAAACACGGGCACAATTAAATAATCATGGAGCATTTTTCTCCCCGTTGGAGGCAGTTGCATACTAATGTGGATGATTTTACGTAGGGCTTCTGCTCCATTTGCTGAAGTGCTGAAAAACATTCTGGGAAGGGAAAACAGAGCCAGCTCAAGGTCACCTGAAGTGCAGACTCCACACCAGCGTGTGTCCTCTGGGCATCACCGGCGCGAGGGCCCCGTTGTGATACACAAGGGCGAGCAGTGACAAAATTTAAGCTGTGTAGGTAACACAAAGCAAATCACTTAATCCCAAATTCCTCACAAGCAATTGCTATTCCCTTGTTCCTCCTCATCTGGGTACCCCACTCGACACAAGAGGTCTGATTCAGGGAAATGCTAAATATTTACCAGATTGCCACTTGCTAAAGCCAATGAGAACTGTGTTTTCAATTCCACCCTGAAAAATCAAGTTCCAAGTGTTAAATACTAAAAAAAAAGTGAGTATTTTCAACTATTATGTCTCAATACAGACTTTTGTCACTTGCAAAATTAAAGAATTTGTTCATTTACAAAGATGTAATGAAAATAAATTGATTAATGTTTAGTAAACACTCAGACACTTAAGTGATAAGCATCACCCAAAACCATGGCAGACACTGGTTCCACCTTCAGAGATGGTAATAAGTTACTGGAAAAAAAGACAAAAAAATTATATAATGACAAAATGGTGCTCACACTAGCCTCACCCAGCCTTTCCAGGAACCGGTTTTATGGAAAATATATTCCAAATGCAGGAAACCAAAACTGCACAGGCAACATTAAGTTTTGCACTTCCTAATTCTAAATGTCCTTGAACTCTTAAATAATTATTTTTAAATTAGTCTACATTGATAGCAAAATTATAATTTCCTTGTTGTTATGGAATCGATGCAAAAGGATACAGGCCATGGAAATCTTTGCACACAGGTGAAAATGAAGTGAGGTGGCTCTGAGCTCACAGTGGCAGCTTGCAGATGTACTTTTTCCTGCCTGTGGTTCTTTGTGGTTAAATAAAAGCATTCAGCTTTCAGTTCTTATCTTTTCAATGTGTTACATTCACGCTACAGGAAACAAACATCAGTATTTTGACCCTATGGGGTTTTTTTTCTGAAAACAAGACATTAATACAGGGTAGAGCAAGTAACAGCAAAACTTCATTTTTTAAATTGGAGAAGCAGCAAAATTAATTTTGAAAGCTTCTTCGTTCACAGCTGAAAGGCTTTGTACAAAACTTCATCCTGGAGTGATATTTTCAGCTGTAATATAGGGGTTAGTAATGGAAATGCTGACAGGCCCATAATTATGGAAGCGGAGCGGGCACCACTATAAAGTATATCAGATAGGCAAGTGCTTAAATTCAGTACAAGGTATCAAAAGATGTTCCTGTCTGTCCTCATTAGAGCAGCACTTGAAATTCCTTTTAACCTCTAGGACTCAAACTATTAATTTGATGTTCAGAAGGACATATACACCAGGACTGATACTCGCATGAATACACCCCATTTTGTGCTTCCAACCCAATTGGTGGATTATCCAAAATGGTTAAGCTCTTAGAAACTGAAAAAATAAATGGCAAGGATCAGAATATTTTATTTTACAGGACACAAACTGTAAAGTAACATAAAAATGATACATCCTGTCTTCTATGAGATTTTAAAGCTTCTCTTGTACCCGGATAACCAATGATATATTTGTGTGCAATTACACTTTTGGATACTGAGGGGAAAAAGTGCCATCACCTCTGTTCACTGGATCTCCTTTGACAGCCACCTCATATATTGGCTTGAAATTTTTGATGCCTGCACAAATTCCATGCATGCAAAGGAAAGAAGATCAAGCCTGGAGGTCCAGGAGGGCAACCGGGTGAACAATACACTTATAGCCTATATAGATTTTAATTTATATTGTTAATTCCACCAAAAACATTCACTAAATTGGTAGCATGATTATAATGTGCACAGTATATTCTATTTCTCTAATATATAAATTCTGAAATTTCATCTGACAGTTGTCTGCTGTAGTAATGTTCTTTTCTTCAACAGACACAGAAAGAGCAGCAGGAGGTTACCTCTGAATTATTTCCAATCATGTACTCTATATCATGACTCCAACAAACTCACCCCTATTTCTTTCTCTGCATTAAGGTGCACAAAAACTACACAAAGAGTGAATTTACCTCTCTTGCATCTAGCCAGAAAATAAAATCTTTGGTGCCAAGTTCTTCTGAACAAGCCCTTTTTCATGCATAAATAAATAATTTTTTTTTTTTAAAAGTATGTGTTATATTTTGTACAAATCTAGGTCTCCAGCTCTTATCAGGTAAGGGAAATAACAAACGTCACATTCCACAGAAGCTTGCCTCCCTGGAAAGGGGATTGATGGTGTTTTTGATGACTAGGTGGAGAAAGAAAACATCTCACTGAACAGAAAGTACTTTCCCATGGAAAGCTGGAATAGTACTATTTTGAGTAATGCCCTACTTAAGCACAGGGACACCCTCTCTGTGTCACTCACACAAACGTGATTTGCATGTTTTGATGGTTTATAATTCTGCCTCAGACTACAGCAATGCCTTCCACAAGATGATTCAGAAGATTATTATATTTGCATATTTCCCCCATTCCTGGCAGCAAAAGCTTGCACAGGCCATCAGTTCCAGGGCTGCAGCCACTACAGGAGAGCACAAGCAGCAAAACAAAAGGGTCCCAACGTCTACTGATGTCATTCCTAATTGAATGTGGAGCACAACTGAGGCTGCCAGGATTCCTGCATTTGTAGTCATGCAATGTTTTAATTTTCTGATGAGAAAACATGTTTTCTCCAGAGGAGGACAGGATTTCATATATTGACAGAGGACAAGGTGATTTTGTAGTTCCAGGGTAAGGGGCCACATGAAGAGATTTTTGACTATTAACTCACTTGCTGAAGATGAGACAGCAAAGCAACAAGTGCCAGAACAGAGAAATGTACTGGCTCACCAAGCCAGGCTCATCCCTCCTAGATATTCACTGACCAGAAAAAAACCTTGCTTCATCTTGTGCCATTTTATCCATATTATATATAATTTAGCAAATCATCAGGTCTACCATTTTATTAGAAGTCCCTATGAAACAGTTTAAACTTTCTAACATGATTTGGTCCACTGGTAGCACAGTTGAAGAACACATAAATGTGAATGTCATATGCAAAAATGACTTGTAGAACTTTGTGGGAGAGTAAGACAAAGCACTTCACCTAAAGCCAGCAGAGTTCTACAGAGTGCAGCTCAGGACAGAATTGTCTTGCATGTCACACACAGCTCCTCATTCAGTGAATTGTCTCCTAGGTTCATGTTTTTGCATTCTTAATACAAAAGAAGAGAAACTCCTGCTGGCTGCACTGTGTAGAAGTGGATCTGAGAAGGGCATTAATCTCACTTAGCAGCATCTATAGGAATGCTGTCAATTAATTACAAACATATCAAATGCTTGACTGCAGATCGTGTACATGGTGTGCTTTTCACTTACTGATTTACAGTCAGTGGAAGGAGGTCTGAGAGAAAATGGAGCTACAAATCAAAGTTAAACATGGACATGGAAATTTATCTCTGTGTCCAAGACGGACAGTTCTGTGTGTGTGGGGCATGAACCAGGGCTGTGGAGATGAAACAACAGCAGAACAGCGTTTGCTCCTGGCAGTGACAAAGTGAGGATCAGTCCTCTAGCACAGGATCCCAGGAATTTAGATGCTGTGCATCCTACAAGGGCTAGGATCTACAATAAAGCAAATTTTAACTCCTTTCAGAGATAAAACAATCAGAAGAGTTCTCAGCTCCAAATGAAAACCAGGGAACATGACATCCTGCCAACCAGCACTCGGCAAAACAACTTCTAATATAATATGCAAATACTGGTGCACTGACAAATATTACTTGCAAAAGATATTAATAAACTGCCTGAAATCCTAACTATTAGCATTATTGCAACCTCTGTGATACTCTTTAAGAAACAGTCCCCAAATAGTCAATGATTTAAATGAGTAAGGTAAAAAACTCTCATCAAAAATCCTCTTCTGAAGTTTTGTGCTTACATGCAGTAAAGCAGATAACCATACTAAAAAAATCTCAGTTGGTATTCTAAAGAGTGCATCTTAATTTACAATTAATTCAGTATTTTGTGTTGGCATTAAACTGTAATACTATACTTTCACCAAGTAGGACAGGAGTTGTATTAATTTGCTTTTCATATGCTTCTCATTTGCTATCATCTATTCAACATATTGAAAAGAAAATTGAGAAAGAGTATATGAAAATGGTTCCTATTACTCAAGAAAAAATTTTCAAAGTGTGTGAATAGCACAGCTCGGATGCATAAATCCAGAGTGAAAGTTAAGACAGCTTTAGCGAGGAGAAGTCGTGTGTTAATCAGTGTCTGAAGAGGTCAGCAGGTACACAGGCAGGGCAGACCCAGCCGGTGTGCAGCAATTTCAGACCAAAAGCCCATTTTGCCAAGGCCACAGAATCGCAGAATGTGCTGAGTTGGAAGGGACCCACAAGGATCATCAAGTCCAACACTGAGCCTTGCACAGGACATTCCCAAGATGTGCCTGAGTGTACCTTCCCCCACGTTCTAAAAGAAACAAATTTGCCATAAGGAAGGTCCTTGCATGGACAAGTCATTGTTTACAAGATGCAATAAAAAAGTAAAATAAACATACAAATAATTTTTAACAGTGGAGAGAGGGTACCAGTTAAATCCCAGAAGAATCTGTGCTGGGTCTGACAGTGTTCCACATGTCATTAACAATGGTTGTAGCAACTTAGGATAACTTGAACCCAACAAGGATGGAAAGCTACATTTTCATAATTAACCTCCTACAAAAAGGATTTAAAAGAGGGAGTGGGAGGCAAATGACAGAGAGTACAAAGAGAAGAAAGGAGACAGCACAGAGGATACGGTTACAGTGATCACTTGCAGCCTGCAAGGCTCAGAGAGCAACTCTTGATTAGATGAAAAGCTCAGTAACTTTATCTCCTTGACCTTAGTGGGAATGAACACCTAGAAAACCAGTTTAGAATTCTTCAGCCCAAATTCACCACAGGGTCACCTCAGCACTACAGATGGGAGAATTCAGGGATGAAAAGTCAGGCTTCACCATGGTCCACACACAGAGGAAGCAAAGAGTCCCCAGTTTGCTGCTGCGCAGACTGTGTCACACAGCTCTGGTGCTGCTGCTGCTCCTGAAACACAGAGGTACAGCTGGGAGCTGGGGCTGAGCAGTGTGAAATTACAGAGAAACATCTCCCAAGGTCAGCTCGGAGGAAACCAGACCTGATCAGCAGTGCCTGGTTCCTCAGGAATACAGAACCCGAGCCTTCAATCTGGGGCGAGTAATTTCTCATTCTTATGGAAATGCAATGCATGTTCCAGTGCCATCCTATCTTAAGGTAATGATTAATTTGTGGAGCTGTTCAGAGTCTGCCTGAAAAGGATCCCATACTCAGGATGTCAGAATGGCTTTATGTCACCCACAGGTCTTTGCATTTTCATGACAGCCATTCCCTGAGCAGCTTCGTTAGACAGATCTGCTGAAACACTGACTTCTGTCAAGAAACGTTTCACAGAAGAGTTTGTATATTTTTTGACTTTATAAAAAATGCTAAAGAGTTACAGTAACAAATCCAGTAACTCTTTATTTCTTCAGTATAAATGCAAAATACGAAGAAAAAAATTGATCTTTGACGCCTAAGAAACAGTTTTGAACGAGCATCAATATGGAGGTATGTGAAATAGTAAAAAAAAAAGTCTACTGGTGCTCTACACCTTTTAGAATTTGATAGTTTAATTTTTCTTTCCCCGTTTTCTAGAATATCATAAGCAGATGCAATGCACTAATTTGCTACAGAAAGGACACAAGGGACCAAATCTTCAGCTAATTTACCGAGGTGAACTTTGTATGTCAACTTGCCAAGTTTGCTGTGCCTCCTAAACAGTTTGTGTTTAAATCTGACATATGCAAACAATTTGCACACATAAATCAGTGGGGTGATGAAATGTTGATGGAGTTAAAAATCCTTTTCCTTTGAAACTCTTAACTGGAAGGTGTCAAAAGTCCAAAAGCAAAAGAAGGGTTTGCAAGATAAGACAGGCAAAAATGTACCTCAGCAGCTCTGTCATTATTTTTATGTCAGTGAGTGTATGATAAAATATTTAATCAGCAAGTCTGCTTCTTTTCCTACATGGTTTCCTTGTATTTCCAGTTTCCAGAAAATGGAAAATACTTTTAAATGTCACCTGACGGAGCAAGTGAACTCTATTGCTACAAACCTTACTACTCCTTAAATTCTTTTCTCTGAAAAATGCCTTCTGTATACTTCCATGTTCCCTTATTTTCACTTGTTTTCTTTTAACTGACAAAATGGGTAAAAATGTTGTTTTTAACCAAGAGTCATGGAGCATTTTTGCTGCCATGTAACCTGGATTTAAGAAGCAAGATACCAGAGAAATGAACACTTGGTGCAGGAGGGGGGAGTATCAGGAACCACCCATCAACATGAAGATAAAAATTCATGCTACAATTTCACACAGAGAATCGTGACTGTTAAGAATGAATATTCATAGCTAACTGCTTAAGAAAAGTGTGGAATAACCTGATATAAACTCAACAAAATGAAGCCTGGTAAGGCACAGTGGGAAAAAAAAAGCTTTCATAAACTTCAAGACTAAATTCGGGTGTGTGGCTGTTGAGGACCTTGCTGAAGCAGCAGCTTGGCTCCTGACTCTTGCTGCTGTGCCCACACAGGTTCCACTGGCTAGAAAAGTGAGTTAGTTATTTCCCAGGTCAGTATCTAGTTAGATGAGATTGAAGCAGCTCCAGGGCACACACAAGGACTCTGGGACTTTCAGACCTGGCAGCAGCACCAATACAAAGCACAGGTTCTACATCTCCAAAAAGAGCAGGCGGAGGAACAGCCGAGCAGGGAGAACTCAGAGAGGCCATTAAAAACCCAAGCTTAAGACTGAATTTCCATTAGATCTGTGAATCCATGACATTGTTCTTAATACACACCATCTACTAATCTCCATTAATCACCTTCAGCAATGCTTTTTTAATTTGCTTTGATCAAAAACATCTTGCAAGCTCAAGTTTTTTCCTTAACTCATTGTTCTTGTCAGAGGTTTGGATTGGCTACAATGCTGAGTTCTCTTCTTCCCCTACCATTAAATATGCATGAACACTTCAAAGCCTAATGCTTTACTGCACACTCACTGTTACATGGAAGTTTGTGAGTGGCCCTAGGGAATGTCCTCAGCTTTTCCGTAACAATAAACTCAATCAAGTGCTACCTATAACATAAGCCTAGAGAGCTGAAGTAGCTCACTTCATTTGCAAGTCTAACTTCCAAAATGATGGAAAAGGCCTGCAAACAAAGACGTTAAGTATAACAACCTGTGGAAAGGAATGCAACTGCTGGGAGCTTGTAAAAGGCCTGAAGGACCTCCTTGCAAAGCTTTAAAGACATTCTCTGACTCTTGGTCTTGTGTACAAAACAAGTGACACTGGTTTAAATAACATGAACACTTCCAGCCAATGTAAACCAGCTTAAAACCAAAATATGACAAATCATACCATCCATGAAGCACTGTTTGGTTTGGCTTGGCTTTGCAAAATGGTAAAATGCAAAAGGAAAAATGAGAAACAACCCTGAACTGAGTTAAAAGAGAAAACTGTATACGCACACCTCTCCTGCTCCTGAAAATTAATTTTATATCCTATAGCTATAGCAAAAATTGAAGGACCCAATTAACTAAACTTAATAAAGACCAAAGTCTGACAGCTGCTTCTAAAAAAGGTACAAAAATCCTCAACAGGAGACTGCTGTGCAGAACTCAGGTAACAAGCTCCACTCTGCACTTCACTGCTCACACAATTGCACCAATTAGGCATCTTCAGTATGGTTCTATTAACATGTATTTTATAAATGCCTTTGATAATAACCACACTATCCTGACTGAAGTATTTGCACCTGGTTACTTAATACTCCTGGGCATATAGGTTTTTACAGTAAATAGAGAGTGTGAAATTATTTTGAATTATTTAATTTTCACATCTTAGAATATTTTGGAGAGAAAAATCTACAACTCTTTCTTTCCCCCCACCAAAATATTAAGGAGAATTCAGGATAGTATCTGTGTGTTTCTACCTTTTTTCTCTGAAGAATGGAAAAAATGATATATACTCACATGTGAAAACATATTTATATATTATGTGGTTTGCGTATGATGTATTATAACATTTAACGGATTCTCTTGGAGCTGACAGAATTTAATCAAAAGCTATTCTTATGGCTGTGAGAGGGAGATGCTTTGAATAGTTGTGCTAGTAGGATGTGTCTTGCCCATATGGAAAATTTGGAAAACTTCAGTGAAAAACTAAAGGAAGTGAAGAGTTGAGAGGAGGTAAAGGGCTAATACATGGAGATCACAAGGAAACAGCAATCGCTGCTCCTCAGATGCTCGTCAGGGGTCAGAGCTTTGCCAGCCCTCAGTCCCCAGAGGGAGGGTGACACAGATCTCCCCACGCATCAGAGCCGCTCCTTCTCTCCTGCGCAGGAACATTTGCTTTCTGAAGTCTGGAGTGGAGGATGCTCATTGACGGCCACGGACATTCCTGGACCTGTCACAAGACACATTGCCCGTGGTGTTTACTCCAGTGCTGGCCACTGAAGACAAACTGGCATGTCTGAAAATGTCTTGGCAAAGAGGCAGGGGTAGAGGTATCTACATTTAACTTGTAATATGCTTGCAGCGTGATTAAATAAAAACATAACCACCTGTTACCCTTAATTCAGTGGGAGTATCTATTTTCAATTATAGCATTTACTATCCACCCTCAAGTATGGCAAGGAACACCATGGCAACATAAACACAGTCGTGGCTGCTTGAGAAAGTTAAATTATAAATAGCGATGTATAGCCCATGAGGTCCTGGAAATAAACTAACTAATCCATAGGCATTTGTTACTATGACATAACATTTCCACTCAAATGCTGTTTGCCTCATCTCAAACTCCCTCAGAACAGATTTAGAAGTTCAGCATCACTTGACTCCGAGCGAGTTCAAGTTCAGACATGAAAAAAGCAGAGATAGTGGAGAAAATAAGCTATAGCAAAACAGTGGAGAACAAATTAACAACAATAACAACAAAAATCCCCATTTAGACTTTATTCTGTTTCCACTGAAGCTAATGGGGAAAAAAAATCCCAATATATCCCAAATGTATAACAGAGTCCCCTTAATATAGACAAACATGTTTTTATACTGAATCATCTCTGAAGAGAAAAAAAGAAACAAGAAAAAAAGAAACAAAAAAAACTTGGGCTTAACTGAGTAGTGAAGAGTTTAGAAATGCAAATAAACTTAGCAACCCTCTAAGACATTGGCGAGATTTCGGAACTTGGTGCTCTCTTTAGCTTCATTCTGGGAGAGAGATCCATGGTAACTGAGGGAACACAGGGATTCAGCCCGAGCTGAGTACTCAGGAGGAGCTGAATTATCAATTGTTAAGGCTGCTGTACAGTTCCTTATTCCCTGCGAAGCCCAGGCCAAGGCAGAGCACAGCTTTGTGCCAGCTGGCCCCAGGCCTGCTGGGCTGGAGAGGCTTCCTTGCTTTGCACTGACCAAGGGCTCCGAAACGGGAGAAAGGAAAATAAAGGTTCCATAAAACTAGCGCTGGAAATGGAGAGCAAAGAGCTAACGGAGAAGTTTGTGTTGTGAGGAAAGCAAGAATTTTGTTCGATGTAGGCTCACAGACATTACAGAGGTTTGACACAAATGTCGGGCCTTATTGTGAAAAAGTTGTTTAGGTTAGGCAAGAATAATAAACATTTAGAGACATCAGTTTGGTCTCTTTCTTGTTCAGAACAACAGATTTGAGAAATTTACATTTTGTTTTAGTTTACAGCCATTGGTTAAAGTCCACTTTTGATCAGACTGATAAAAATCTGTAATGGATCTCCTGAGGTCAATGGAATTATTTCAGATTTGCACCATGTAACTAAAATGGAAATTAAATTCTCAACATTTCTGTTCTAAAAGATATGCTGAGTTTTATCACACATATTTGGTGAAATCTTGGCCTCTCTGACATCACTGACAGAACTCATTGGTATTACTATGGTCTAATTTCCACTGAGTGATTTTCCATTCACGCAGAGTGAAGCAAAACAAAAACTGACCCACTGAAGGAAGATTTAAATCAATTTTATATCAAGTCTACAAGATAAAAGAAGCAGGCAGGTTATTTAAGAGTGTAATCATGTGTGTGTATTTCATGTGCTTCATTTGGCTTATTGCAAGTCATTGTACAATAAATTTATTAAATAAAAATCTCACTTAGAGGTTAGCTAATTTGCACTTTCAAAGAAAACCTGACAAAATCAGAGAAGTAGCTGGATAAATTTGTCAAGCATCTTTCAGAAGATAAGATTGTACATACTAGCACCAGTATTTCTATGGCCTAAAAAGTGAGACTATTTAAAAACATCTCTATATGACCAGGAGAAATACAAGTTTGGCATGGGTAAGAACTTCATGATTATCAATAGAATTAGCATTGTCTCTGCCTTTCTGATAAATACAATTTTTTGGTTCATGGTAGACTTCTGCATTTTGGGAACCTTTCAAGCAAGATGGTGACAGTAGCACAAAAGGTTATTTTAATAACTTTTAAATAAAAGGAGAACAAAAAGCTGAAAATATATTCAAAAATTAGTTGTGTTTGTCACCAGTGGCTGATGGTTAATCAAGCAATTGAGCAACAGTGTGTGTCACACTGGAGTGTCATTATCACACAATTGTTTTGTCATGCATTATAATAATATTTTTACAGAAAAAAACCCTGAACACAGTCATTAATTGGTCAACACATTCAACCTAAGATGACATTTAGTGTGATGAAATGGAAAATAAGGCATTCTCAGCATGCTCACAGAAACAATTCCCACAGAGCCCAAGTATTCCTAAATCACTTGGGCAAGACTAATCTTAGAACAGACACGTAAAAACTCCTAAATAAAGACCATGATTCTTCTGGAGAGCATATGAACAAGTTTTTTACTAAATCCACAAACATTCATGCGTGTGACTCACATGACTCCTGGTGCTTTAAATTAAGCGTGTGTGCGAGTTAAGGATGTGCTGGAGCTTGGAGGGTGCAGAGCAAAACCAGCTCTGGAACTGCAAAAGTACAAAACTAATAGAAACCAAAACTGCTTCAGCATTTTCTGACCACAAACAAGAAAAAGATGGAAGGTGCATATTTTTTTCCCAAGAAGAGCCACTAAAATGTCATTTCTACAATTTAGCACCCCGCATTGTACTTTAGAAAATTAAAAATAGCATTTTGATACATATCCAAGGATTCAAAATTGGCTGATCACTTATAACCAAAATTGGAAAGAAATTATGAACTTAGAAGGAGATAAACAAGACTAAGGCTAGACTAAAAGCATTATATATAAAAACAGGTGAAGTTCAAGTCTGGTTTCTCCCACCTACAGACTGTAAATCCATCTGTTAACCCATCTTGAAATCTAAATTACCTTTTCTTCACTCCTTTTTAAGCACAGTCAATAATCCTGGGGAGCACCTTTCTCCTTGCTTTTCAGATGCCTGCAGACATTGGCAATGACACTTAAATACACACTTAAATACACGCACAATATGCCTGCACTGAGTTCTTCAGGCTGCACTGGAGGGCTCTCACAGCAAATTTGCATGAAACATCACTGTTTGCTTTATTTTGCTATAAAGGCTCACAAAATCTACTTCTGGTCATGATAGATGCTCTATGAACCAAAGAGGATAAAGACAGAATGTAAGGAAAATTACAACTATGAAAAAAAAAAGAAATTCCAAGTTTTCAATTAACAAGGATACAAAGGATTATTCCTCACCCACATATAGAGAATTTTTCAAGGGTTTGCATGTGTGTATTACCCGTCCCCAATGCTCGGAGTGTATAATGGTTGCTTGCGAGTTAGGCTGGACAGCCAAGATGGAAAGCCTGCATGGATTTCAGCATCCACAACTGACTGGGTTGCATAAGAACAGCCTGGGGAACACATTTGTCAGCTCACCAGTCACACAGAAGAATTTAGTGAATGAATCATTGTTATAAACTATGGGTTACCCATTATCTGACTAGGCAGCCTTTTGTACCCAAGAACATGATCTCTAACAGATTTTAACAATGCAAATGCCTATCAGACTCAAATGAATACTCATGAAGGAAAATATAATTTGTAACCTTTCCTAGTTATTACAGAAATCTTTGTCTTCCTCTAATCTAAAGGGCTTTATAGACTTCAAGGGCTATAAATCACCTAACTTTTATTATAGCATATGCCATCAAGCACATGAAAATTGGTATAATTATATTATTTCTAACATTAAAAGTATGAAGAATGAAGAAATCAAACAGACTGGACTATGGGAAAATGTATTTGACTTATCAGAGCTATCAAACTTCAAGATGCCAATACAGACATCTACATTCATTATTAGGCACATAAACAGAAGAGGTAAGAATTCCAAAAGTGCTGATCATTCAACATTAGAATCAACACTTACAAGAACTTCATGTTCTCACCAAGGCAAAGTTCAGCCCCAAAATATAAAAACCAGTAAGCACTAAGTTTTAAAAGCCAGTATTGACATTCTGTGTTTTCCTCTCCCTGTTCTTTTGTTTCCAAACCTACATTATGCTTCAAAGACAAACACAGCTCATGGAGTTCTTGATAGCATCAAGGCTCTGTAAAGAGCTTTAGCTAGAAAATATCCTAAACCACCAACACGCTGCATTTTCTTTTATGGGGAATGCAGGACTGGGTCTGCATTTTGCTAACAAAGCCCTCAAATCAAATGTGTAGCATTATTTGCTATATAATATGTACCTTGGAGAAAACAAGTGTTGACAGGGAGAGACAAAGCAAGAGAGATAAAGAGAGATACACGTCAGAGTCTGGAGTTCTTTGGGTAATGTCTAATCCTTTCCACAGAAAGATTTTTTTAATGATTTACACTGAAGTTTGCAGAACAAAGATTGTCTTGTTTCTTTCACAGAGTTCTACTGAAATGTGCAAACAGGAGTAAGGAAGAAAATTGCATATTTTTGGATTTCTATTTGCAGTGGAGATCAGGGAAGATTTGACATCTGCTCTGCATTGCTGTACTTTTACAGCTGACCGCTACTAACATAGGAAGGCCAAACTAAAGCAAGGTGTTTGTTTCTTCGCATGCTAAAAACCAGCTCTCACTTTCATCTGTCCCTTCTTGCAACTAGACTGTGCAGCAAAAGAAAATGCAATAGGTATTTTTCCTTGGTACTAATAGTTAACTTCTGGTGCTTTCTCTCATGGGTTTTAGCTGTTACAATGATTCTTCCCCGGCCATAAGATTTAAGGTGAATTTAAGGTCACACTGTGGAGCAAAGACCTTGTGAGAACAGTAGACACAACCACCCACCAAAGACCACGTCCAACCCCTTTGCTGACACGATACACAAAGAATTCTTTTGAAGGGTAAAAAGATGCTCATAATGGTGTAAAGAGGTATTCTAGATCAATAATTAACTCTGAATTCTCCTCAAATGTGTCAGTGCCTCCACTGTATTGACTGCAAAAGGCAGGTGAGGCTGCCGATGTTCTCAGAAGGCATCTCCTGATAGAATGATTAACTACAGCAAAAGATCCTTTATGTTTCACAGCGATTCAGTATCTTGTAAAGGAATTGGTGCAAGATGCATTAGAGCTGTTGATAGCTTAAATTAAAACTGCACAATAAGCCTCTGTTTTTGCTGGACAACCTCAGCTCAAAAATGCCAGATAAACTTTTTCTGCAGAGGTCATGGACATGACATGGTCCAACTATGACTTCATTTGCATGTAATTAGAATAAGTTAAATTTGATAAGCTGACTTCACCTTAAGTTTGTTTATAGTCCTCTTGCTTATGACCAACGTACTGGTTTTACAAGTGTTCCATACATTTATATATTCCTGAAAATGTTTTGTGGCTGTAGTTGGGAATTGAAGGAAATGCAGATCGTTGATCATTCTTTAATCTATCTGTATTAATTGCAGGATGTGTGGATGTAGTTTGCCCTGAAGCAGATCACTGTACTTTAGAAAAAAATTATTTTACACTTTATACCCTACGAAAGGCTTTGCTGTACTACATACATATAGTTATGTCCAAATATTGTAACACCTGTGGACTCTCAGGGCATAACAACACTTTCTCAAATGCTTTCAATAAGCTTTAAATCTGTCTGAATAAAGCATGCTATAACATGTACCCTCTGTACACAAAATGGGAGACTGTGAAATCTTTTAAAGAAGAAGAGTACACAAGATTCAGAGAATAAAAAATACTGTTTACACAGATGTTGTTGAAATAATTTTACGTAAATAATCCACACTGGGAGAACTCATAATATTTGAAACGAGAACTAAACAATGGATATTTTTATAAAGGAGCAAGGATAACACCTCTAAAAGCAGAATTTGTTAATGCTGAAAGGACTTTTTGTTGAAAAACCATGATCTACATTTACAGCATTTTACAGGTCTCTGCTTGTTTGTATTCATGACAATACAGTTGTTCCTCCACACCTCACGCTAGCAGTGCTCCCCACAGATCCAGCTTGGCTTTTATTTAAAACACAGAGTGGGAGTGATTCCACCAGCCTCAGCAGAGATAGTCTTGGTTGAAATACAGAACAAAGGAAAGAAAAACCTGTTAGGACTTTAGGTACTGGAAATGCACGTACAGTTCAGAACTAACAGAAACTTTAATGGTCATCCCTGTTTCCAAGGAAAAAACCTCTGTGACTCCTGGAGTTTATTTGATGTTCAGCTTTCAAATTTACACAACCTAGCTTCAGATCTTTCATAGCATTTTACAGCAGGAACAACTCCATTTTCAACAGGATCCAGCAAAAACGTCTTTCCATCTATTCCCCTAAAGAATAATCACTTTCCACACAAATCAAGAATTTCATTATCATTTGTCTTTTCCAGAAGAGTCCAGTACCACGCTAACCCGTCACATTTGGTTTACATTTTCAGATAAAGGCATCTCAAAAGCACAAACGGACCCACTCCTTCCTGTGAAAAATTGCAAAATTCTGATTTGCAATGAGCTCCAAGCCTGAGAATTTTTTAGCATCTCCACTTTTTTCAATTGCTTGGTGCTCTTTTCACTTGCTTAGGAATGTGTTTTTTTAACTGATGATATTTAAAACCCACAATGCAGCCTATTATATTATTCTCCCATATGATGTAACAAGCTATTTGTAAGAATGAACTAACACATGAAAATGCAAGGGGAAAAATAACCAAGCAGCAGGCTCATTTATTGATTGCAGCTGGAATGAAGACTGGTAACATATCCCATGGAATTACTGGAACAGATTTTCCTTGCTTTATATACTAATGTAAAGAAATGGCTTTTTCTAATTTATAAGGTCTCAATGTTAACAAAAGGATTGAATTTGCCAAAAGTACCACAAATTAGGTAAAGAATGACTTCCCATTAACAATCATATGGTTTTGTCAACCAACAGCTCCATCCTGACCTTATTTGCGAAGTTCTTACAGCAGTTGTTATTATTTTGCTTAGCAGTTAACATGGTGCCTCCTTTCTCAAATTATTTAAAAGCTGATCAGGCAGCTTGCGACAATGCACATGAAACAGACCTAAATAGCTGTCAAAAATTCAATTTACTGAGTAAGCCCCAGCCTTGAATAAGAACTGGAGTGTGGTGCCGCTGCATCTCAGCAAGGACTCTCGGAACAAGCCATATTTCCTGGGGCTCATGGACGAGGAACAAACGTGCATGTCCAGCTCCTGTATCCTGGCTCCAAATACACCACAACAGTTCCGTCTGGAGCAAACAGCATTTCTGAGGAAATGTATTCTTTGC
The DNA here is from genome assembly GCA_013397895.1 of Origma solitaria. Lineage (NCBI taxonomy): Eukaryota > Metazoa > Chordata > Aves > Passeriformes > Acanthizidae > Origma > Origma solitaria. The sequence goes on along the minus strand of VZRL01006278.1, from coordinate 608,264 downwards.
AAGAAAGCATTTGGCCTCCAAGCAGACAGGTAGATAAACAAACCTCCCATAAATATTTGGGTATCTTATCTAATAAGGGCATCGAGGAAAGAACGCCTCAGGAACAGGATCTGCAGTAGCTAATGAAGGAATTTCCTATCCAAAACAATGCCAGAAACTCTTTAAACCTGGAGACAGTGCTGCTGTTACACTGACATCTATCAGTTTTTTACTCCTCTAGAGATAAATTTAGGTCATAATAGTCAGCCAGAGCAGCATGAACTCCTACACTGCTGCGTGCACAGGTATTTACATGCGAGGTCACGACTTCCAGCTACTTGCCTGGACATTACACAACATTTTACTGCACATTTTTTCACATTACACACAAAATCTGACTACAGGAGATTGGATACAGGTGCTTGGCTGACAGCTAACACTTCATTTTTCTGCCTGTGCCAGATTATTTTCACAGGAATGACATGGAAACCACTCTGGTGTTGGTGACAACACCACAGACTGAAGACATAGTTCTTTCTCATTCATGTTGTGAGACTTCCATGGATGGGTAACTGGCAAGGCAGTGCTAAAAAAAGAAAACTGCTCAAGCAAGTGCTTTTGGATGTATGTATAAAGTGCACAGGCTGAAAGGCAGAAGGTCCTAACAACAGAAAAAACAGAGTTTATTAAGTCTATGTAAGAAAAACAGCACAAAACCAGAATCCATGGTGTTGCATAAGAAAGAACTGCATTTTTCCCACACCTGTTGAGACACAGGGGCTCAAAACTCCTTGGGTGTTTAACTGCCAGAGGTGTCCATGCGGGTCAGGTACCTGAGTGCCCCTGAACATCAGAGTTCAACATCCTGACCCCGTGGGAAATTGCAGATCCTTTGGAAACTGCCTTTCCCTCAAAGCCCTCTGAACTTCAGAGTGCCTCTGCACTCTGCAGAAGGCAGTTTGGGCCTCTTAGAAACAAACTGCTCTTGGCTTTTGAAGGGTGAGCATTGCCCCACGATGTTCTCCTGACCATTGCACAATTCGGCACCTTGTTCCACACAGATGGCAAAAAATATCACAGTGTTGGTAGTTAACATGCAACTGAGGGTAAAAATAAGATACCACCACCTTCCTAAGACTGTAAGAAATGTCACAAAGATGAACCACTATGAGAAATACAGTGTGGGACTTCTTTATGCAAATACGGTAACAAAAACTAAGGTATTTGCTAATTTCACAATTTTGCCCTAGTTCATTTTGTCATTAACAATTAAATTGATGCTAAACATCAGACATGGTATAGGTTCTTCATTAAGACATCTCAGCTTCAGTGCTTGGATTAAATAATGGATGATTCAACATAAGAGAAACTACAAAATTGAGTATCTTTACTAATTCTGTTAACATTGTAGAGAATAAATTACATCCAGCATTGCCTTCTGCCCCATCATGAATCAACCATTCCTGTTTTGGAATATTTTTGAACTTTTCTGTGTTTGGAAATCTTGTTTAACAATAATGTTTCAAAATAAATTAGATCTGCTCCCTTCTGATGATGTAATGAACTGTTATTAATTAAGTGTGGTAGTCTAAGGACATCAGGAACTGGCTTGGATAAAATGTTGTCTACATTAGGGTAATGCAATAAACAGAAAATTATGTATTAAAAGAATAATGCCATCCAATATCACAGCATACTATATAACTTGGGTGGAAACATGCTAGAATTAAACCTATGCCTATTTAACTACATGTATGTGGTGGTTTTAGCTCCTGTTCCCAGAAGAAGGAATTTCCTGAGCAGCCTGAAGTAAATATTTGGCAGTTCCAATTCTGAGATTTAGAGAACTGTAAATTTGCCAAATATGAAGATACGGACAAAAAGACCATTGAGATGACTACTCTGTCATACCCGCGAGGACTTCACACACATTGCAATAAATACAACTGTGCAGAAAAACACTCGCCTGGATGGACCTACAGAGCAAATGTGTGAATTAATTAGCGGGTGGATGAGCGAATTGGGGCGCTCCGCCCGGGACCTTCGGCTGGGACCCTCCGGCGGGGCCGTGGCGGGGTCGGAGCGGGGCCGTGGCGGGGCCGGAGCCGTGGCGGAGCTGGAGCGGGACGGGAGCGGGGCCGGATCGGAGCCGTGGCTGGAGCGGGGCCGGAGCGGGGCCGGGGCCGGAGCGGTGCGCCCTCTGGCGGCCCCGCCGCCGCCCGCAGGACCCGCGGAACTTTGCGCGGGGCTCGGCGCAAAATGCGCGCTCAGAGCGGGCGCCGTCCCCTCCGCGACGCCCAATCCGCAGCGGAAATGGCTAAATAAAACAACACCGAGCCTTTTTATACTTGCAGGACACTAAAGCATAAAGCACCATCTCCTTTCCAAACGCCGTCAGGCCTTTGGGCACCTAATTGCACCCACAAACACTTCATGAGCACCAGTAACTCCAGAGCACGTGTACTCCGTGTGTTATTATTGTTACTGTGTTAGTTAAAACAGTGAGCAGGTGGGATGTCTGCAGATAAATAAAAGTGTAATGTTCCTAACAGAGTTCAGAACACCCACAAAGAGCTGTTTGACTTTCAATCACTTCTTTAAATGACCACAAAGTTTTATTAATAAATGATCACCTCTCTTCCCCTACCTGTGCTGGAGTTTCAGGCCATGTTCAGCTGCGAGGGTATTTTAAGCAAAGGTGAAATATATTTAGAATCTGGGTTTTGGACAAACGCTTTATCAGATAGAAATTTCAGCACAAAGCATTCCCTTGCAAACATGCATGAAATTCCTCTGAAAAGTCTGGCTGGAAAATCTTTATAATCAATATTTTGACGACACGATGATTTTGATACACTTAAGTTACCTTCGTTCCTGCAGGATTCCTATATTTTCCAATAAAAACATTCCTCTCTAACCAATCATCTCCGACTAAGTTCACTACCCGAAAAAAAAATATTCAGCAAAACAAATATAACCTCAATTCGCCTTGAAAGAAAAGCCTCGGTAAGGAACAACCTCTCCGGTACGAGCGCGGATCTTACCTCTTCAACTGTCAGAGGCATACAGATCCGGTACTCCTTCATGAGCATATTCCTGCTGCTCAGTGCGGACCGGCGAACTGGGAGAAAAGTGGTGATTTCTGCACAGAGATCACGACGGAGACCAAACACGGGGAAAAATAATCAAGCCTCTTTCTCTGTGCGCGCTTGACAATGTGTGCACAAGACAGTAATACAACCATCCAGGAAGGCTGACCCAGCAAGAAGAGAAACCACCACAGCCGCTTCTTTCTCCCAGTTCTTCCTCCTTCACACTGCGATCATGGGAATCTCACAGACGCTCGCACCGAGATACGCTACAAAGTCTCAAACCCCCACCGCTCTCGCCCCAGCCGAAGACATCCGTCGGAAGTGCATGGAAACGCCGGGCTCTCTCGCGGCTGTGTCAAGACATGCCTGGGGCGGCGAAAAGAACAAACGAGCCGAAAATGTGGCTTTCGCCCCCGCCGGCAGCACGTCGGGCGGCAGGAGAGATGCGATGCTGATTCCCAAGACAAAGGCTTTTTATAACGTAGCCTTCCCCGGCTGCCAAGCGCGGCTCCCACCTCCCCGCCGCAACGCGGCTG
>VZRL01006278.1:585423-600105 GCA_013397895.1 Origma solitaria | reverse complement strand
CTAGGCCGCGCGTGGAGGCGGCGCGGAGCGACCCGCGGCCGCATCCTGCCCCACGATGCGGTGGTGAGGGGTCTGCTCGCGGGCTCTCGGTGCCGTGCTGGAGAAGGGAAGGAGTAGAACGGCTCCGCCGTTTCTGGGCTGTGTGGGAGGGTTCGTGCCCAAACAGAGGGTGGCCGAGCACTGAAACTGCTCTCCAGGGCAGTGGTCACGGCCCCAGCCCTGCCAGAACTCACGGAGTGTTTGGACAATGTTCTCAGGCACATGGATTCTTAGGGATGTCCTGTGCGGAGCCAAGGCCAAGAGATGGACTCGATGATCCTTGTGGGCTCCTTCCAGCTGTGCCTGTTCTGTGATTCTGAGACGGGGCGAGGTGTCGGGGCGCAGCCTCGCGGCTGAGGGAACCGGAGGGGCCCAGTCCCCTACAAGGGCCAGCCGTGTCCCTGATGCCCCTGCCCGCGGGCACTAGCGGAGTTGTTTGTTCATCCCGGGGCTCTGTGCGCCAGAGCTGTCTCCCTGTAACAGGTCCCGGGGCAGGTTGGACAGGCAGCGCCTGCCATCCTTTAGCTCGGTTACGTGCGAGCCCCAGGGAGCTGGAACGGAGGGACAGAGCCAGGACAGGCTCTGGGGCCGTCTGTGCCTCCTTCAGCTCAGTAAACAACCTCTGTGTACACGCCCTGGGTGACCGCAGAATGTGTTGCATATGGAGTCGTAGAGATGATCGAGTGTTTTATAAAGGAGTTCTTCTGTGGCCTGGAGATTCTTGTGCAACTCAGATCTTAATAAAGACAGAACTACACAATCACAGAACGGTTTGGGTTGGAAGCGACCTTAAAGCTCATCTCGTTCCACCCCCTGCCATGGGCAGGGACTTCTTCCACTCTCCCGGGCTGCTTCAAACCCGTCCAGCCTGGCCTTGAACACTTCCAGGGATAGGGCAGCCACAGCTTCCCTGTTGTTGCTGTCATTTGTTGTCCCAGTGGGTTGGCATCTGACTCTTCGCATGCTGCAAATGCTCTGCTTTATCCACGTGTCTCATTGTGAAAGACACACGTTGTACAGTTCTGAAGGCAGTAGCCTTAAGATAAATAAATTGCATCTTAGATTATCTTAAGACTATTGTATGGAGAGCAGGCACAGGATTGTATCCCACAGGCACAGCTCTGCATAGGAGTGGACACCATAGTCTTATTTTATTCTGCACAGCATATAAATATGTGTCAGTAGGAGCACATCCTTGACAAATCATTGTATGTAGTCTAAAAGATTTCAGCTGGGATGTTTTAGAAACATTTCATTTTCTCTGGTTTGTTGCCAATTTTCTAACTGTTTTTTGTTTTTAGTTTCTGACCATTTTTTTGCAGCCCCACCATTGCCATGGGCTGTTACAAGTTTTTCCTTATTAACTTTTTTTTTTTTTTTACAAGAGATCTGTTAGGAATTACAACTAGGACTAAAAGTATATTGTGGTATCTTTAACTCCTATAAGCAAAGGCAAATACAACTCTCAACACCTCTCCAAAACCAGAATTATTATAATTCCATGCTTAGCCTGTAAAGCTTGTAGTTTATGCATTGTATAATACACTGTAATTAAAATATTAATATGGTTGAAAGTAATAGGAGAACAATTTTTTTGGCCAAGGTGTTTAATTGCATATCTGATCTCACTGAAAGCTCTGTTTTGGCCAGAGAAGAAATGAGTCTTCCTCTCAGCTAAGTGAACGTGAGCTCACCAAACCTGTCTGAAACTTGCCAGGTTTCTCTCCCAAGGCAGACAGCTTAGAGCATGTGTTGTGCAAAAATGAAACCCGTACCTCTCCAGTTTCATCTCTGCGTAGAACCATGTATTTAAAGTTAGTGCTATGCATATCTTTTTTTAAGAAAAAAGAATTCCAAATGAGTGTGCAGGCTGGTCTGTGTTTTCATGTGAGAATTTGAGCTACTCTCAGTTTAAACTGGAGTGTGTTCTTAACTCATGGAGATAATTGTGTGCCTGTCTCATTAGGAAGGAAGATTGCAAGAAGTCATTGAAAACCTTCTCTCGCTGGAAAAACAAACACGGACGGTGAGTAGTGTGTGGTGGTGCTGGGATGCGCTACACACCTCGTGTTGCCCTGTGTTAAAGACATGGGGGGACTTGGAGTATCCTTGGAGTATTAGTCTTCCGTTTCTTTAAAAAGCAAATAACTGGGATCAGACACAGTGATTTTTTCCCCTTTGTGTAAAAGAAGTGCAAATGCTGGAGGGCTGCGGTTGTTTATCTCATCTCTGACATGCTCTGTGTTTGTTACAGGCATCTGACATGGTCTCCACCTCCCGAATCTTAGTTGCCATAGTGAAAATGTGTTATGAAGCTAAAGACTGGGATGCTCTTAATGAAAATATTATTCTTCTATCAAAAAGAAGAAGTCAGTTAAAACAGGTGAGTTTAATCATTTGAAACAAAAAATAAAACGCTATTTTGGAGCTGTATTATGTATCTGGCTCCCCCGTGTGTGTAGGGACTTTCTGTGTAAAGATGGTGGTTCATCTTTATACTCTTCTACAGTGTGTATTTGAGACATATTCTTTATTCTTCATGTTCAGATCTATATTAAACAGAGTTACTGCAATTTTTGTGCTTATATGAAATGTGTGCTTTGTGTACTTGCTTTTGAAACTGGTATACTTTGGCATAAAGCACTTGCATTTAAGAAAGTGTGAGGTTTATTGCCCTCTGTGTGTTTAGTTTGACTTAAATAGAAGTCAGCAACAGGAAATTTTAATGGCATCATTGCCTTAGGAAGAAAAAGGTTACCTATCTTTTAATGTGCAGAACCATCACTAGTGTGTATAGCAGTACAGTTTAGTTCTCTGACTTGCACAGACTGTAGCTGAAGGATTGGATCATTCCAGCTGAATTTTGAGGAACTTCTTGAGCAAGACATTTCTAGAAGTTCCATTCTGTATTTCTTTAGAAGTAGGTATTATTTAATAATAATTGTACCAGCTTTGTCAGCATAGTTACCAGAAGTGCTTTCCAATACCTGCGTGCATTCCAATACCTGTGCTTGCCGCTGAAGGAAAAAATCATCCCTCTTCCTCCCCTTCCTGAGGAATCTCCAGGTGTTCTGAGGAGATGGGGTAGTGCACACAGTTAGGAGAAGAAACACTTCTCTTCAGCCATGCAGGTCGTAGGGCAAGCGGAGAAGTTCTCCCAGTCCATGTGAGCCTTGTGGTTTTGGCAGAAGAGGAACTGCTTTTCATGAGAGAACTGCATGGAATGGATTATTTTCAATATTGGAAAAACTGAGATGAAAGAAATGACAGAACATCACATTTGCCTTGTAGCATCATTTTATACATCTTCATGAGTCAAAGTGAGATTGATCTTGAGTGCTCTTTGGTGAAATGAGCCTCTTTCGCTTGATGTGAAACTACTTATTACTTACCTCTATGTGTTATAACTTGAATCCATGTGGGAAATCTAAAACCACAGTATGTTTTTCCTCTCTGTTTTCATGCTAGGCAGTTGCTAAAATGGTCCAGCAGTGCTGCACTTACGTTGAAGAAATCACAGACCTACCAGTCAAACTGCGCTTAATCGACACATTGCGTATGGTCACAGAAGGAAAAGTAAGATTTTGTTTTAAGACTCGGTGTCTAAAAGGTAGAATAAAAATGTTCAGCTTATTTAAAAGCGTAGCTTCTTAGCATTATTTTTTTAATCTTGCTCAAGCAAGAGCAAAAGTAATTTTTAAATGAACCTGACAAGCTAGTAGTTTATTTCTTTCTAACAGACTGGAAATATTTTCCATATTTAAATCATATGCTGAAACACTGGTCATGTTTCTGTGATGTAAATATCTGAATGTGTTATTGGTATAGTTAGTAATACATTTCAGGATTCTAAAATGCAATTTCTTTTTCACTTCTTAAAATGTTATGTATTTCAATTTGTTAGAGAAATGGGCAGGTTTAGTTTAATTTCTCCTGCACTAAGCAAGGTGTTGCCTACAGTTACAGTTTACAGAAGGTGATACCAAAGCATTATACTAAGCGAGTTACTTACATTGTGTTCCTTTTGCTTTAAGGAAAGAAAGAATTCTGGATTAAAGCAAATTTGTGTCGACATTATGACTTCTGTCTGTTAGTCTAAACTGTTACTAATCAAGTCTTGTTGATCGATGGCTGGTTAGGAGTGAGCGAAATAATTCAAAGGGTAGTACTTAGAATGCATTAAAGTGTGACTTCCTGTGTATTTTAATATGTTTTAGCAGACAAAAGATGTAATACTTTATTCACAATGCATATCCTTTTGTGTTTGGTTAAAGAGTCATAGGTCAGTGTAGACCTTATTTTTGAGATTAATTTGGTCCAAAAACGTTTTGTGTGTCAATTACCATCGTATTTCATCAGTGCATATTGTGGGCAGTGCCAGTGTGGCATGTGGGTACACACGAATTAAGTGGTTGTGTGATGACATGAAGTGTATTTCTCAGTGGGGTTGCAGTCTCAGAGTTTGGACTCCTTTTTAGAAAGTTCCAGTGTTTAAACTCTTCCTTCTGCCCTCAGATATATGTGGAAATTGAACGCGCTCGCCTGACAAAGACGCTTGCAACAATAAAAGAACAGAACGGGGAGGTGAAAGAGGCTGCCTCGATTCTGCAAGAGTTGCAGGTAACGCCTTGGAACTGAGAATTGCATCAGCAATAGCAATTAATTCTGACTGTCCTGAGATTATTGCTTAGAAACTGTGTCAGGTACGTCTGCAGAAATGCCTGGAATGAGATGGACTGTTATTAGTGAAAGTGTAATTCAGCTTTAACTGCGTTTGTTAGTCTTGTGGTTGGGTTACATTGAATGTTTTCCACTTGGAAAGTAGATTTCAATTCTCCATCTAGTGCATTGAGTTCAGTGTTAGTGGATTCTTTGGTGTAAGAGGGGGGTGATAATTAAAATGGAATAACCTTTATTCCATTTTCACTTGCTCTGTAATAACTTTTTTTTCTGTTGTTTTGTTTTGGTGTGTTCTGCCTCCATACAACCTCCTACTCTTCTGGCACAGTTAAACCTTTATTTGATTTGACTTCGACAACATTAAGTAGTTGTATTTCCATTTCAGGTGGAAACCTACGGTTCAATGGAAAAGAAAGAACGTGTAGAATTTATCTTGGAGCAGATGAGACTCTGTCTAGCTGTAAAAGACTATATTCGGACTCAAATTATCAGCAAAAAAATTAATACAAAATTTTTTCAAGAAGAAAACACAGAAGTAAGTCATTGGAGAATTTCTTGCTCTCCCTCCCCCTACCCAAATTTTAATCTGGATTTACCCCTCTTCAGGTCCAAGTGTATTTAGATCCCTCTGTTTTCTGGGATTCAGTTGAATTTCAGTCGCCTGTGGTGGAGCTGTGTTAATTTGACTTTCTGATACTGTTTCAGAAATTAAAGTTGAAATACTACAACTTAATGATCCAGCTGGATCAACATGAAGGCTCCTACCTCTCCATCTGTAAGCACTACAGAGCCATTTATGACACTCCCTGTATCCAGGCTGAAAGTGAAAAGTGGCAACAGGTAAAAAACTTTATGTACAAAATGTCTGTATTTCCATGTGACAAATACCCATTTCTCACCAGATCTATGTGCAGTGCATGAAATAGCTCATCAGTCTTTGTTTTTTTAATACTGTATTAACAAATCGGTTTGTTGAAAACAGATATGATAAAGTTGACTTCAAAAGTTTATAACCAACATCTTCATTGTATTGTCTTTGAAATCAAGAATCTTTCATCCAAGTGTAGAGGTTACAAACAGCTGTGTTGTATCTGCAGTACAGATGTCATATGTTTGAAGAGGTTTTTTTTCATGTATTTATTTTAAATACTAGAATTTTAGTTAACCTGTATCAATTTCACTGTATCACAGTGAATGAGGGTTCATTTCTGCAAGATGACATCAATTTCACCTCAATTTCTTAATATACTGAGATTAAATCTTTCACATATTAAATTCTAAGCTCTGTAAGCAGTGTTGGCAATTCTTCTGTTTAATTATGGGAATAACCCACACTCTTTCCTCTTCAACAGGCACTGAAGAGTGTTGTTCTTTATGTTATTCTTTCACCTTACGACAATGAACAGTCTGATTTGGTGCACAGAATTAGTAGTGACAAAAAGCTAGAAGAAATCCCCAAGTATAAGTAAGTATCCTTTCTAATAATCAATTCTTAGATTAGAAAATGTCTCTCTCTAACAGTGCAAGGGAAATCTCTTTATGCTGAGTCTGCTGTAAGAAACTCTGAATTTAATGCCACATTAAGAATACTGCAAAAATGTCACCATTGTTCTATGTGAAAATAAATGTCTCTTGTAAGAGAAAGATCTTTATTAGAAAAACATTCTGACTTGAGCTGCCCCCGTTATTTATGGTAATAAGAATAAAACATTTAAAATTATGCCTTTGATCTATTTAAAGTATGATCCAGGCCTTATTAATACAGGATTCTAATCCAACTATATTAAACCATTTAGAGATCTCCTAAAACTATTTACCACCATGGAGCTGATGAGGTGGAGTGCCCTAGTTGAAGAATATGGGAAGGAGTTGAGAGAAGGATCCCTTGACAGTCCTGCAACAGATGTTTTTGGCTGTACAGAGGAAGGTGAAAAGAGATGGAAAGATTTAAAGAACAGAGTTGTGGAACATGTGAGTATCACTGTCTGTAAGCAATAGCTGTGTACTCAGTGCCTCAGCTAAAAATGCTTTTTGCTTGCCATGTTTTAATCACAAAAAAGACAAAAAAAGTAACCAATAAAGCAGCAGACAAGGCCTCTTTTGTGTTGTATTTCAAGATTTTATTTACTTATATATCTTTATTATATATATTTATTTGGCAGAGTTGCCACCAAAAAGAGCTTATTGCACTCGAATTGTGAGGTTTAGCATTCACATTTCAATAAAGCATAAATCTGAAAGTCTTGCTTTGTATTAAATTCATAATTGACTGATTTCTTAATAATTTATCATGTAGAAACTTTTATACCTTCCACCAGGAGGAGTTGTTTGTTCCCAGCCCCTCGTGTCCCCCATGCCGGAGTGCCCTTAGAGCACTACACTTCCTACTCTGTTTTTAACATGGACTTTTATATTTTTGCAGCCTGCTTCAATTATTTTTTGCACATAACCCTCTACTCTGAACACTTTTATTCCAGAATATTAGAATAATGGCTAAATATTATACCAGAATTACAATGAAGAGAATGGCACAGCTCCTGGATCTGTCTGTTGATGTAAGTTTTGCTTTGCTTATCCTTCTTTCATAAGGGGTGTATGTGTGTGTGTTTGTGGCAAAGATGTGAGTATTAGGCAGAGAAATGTTCTTGTTGGATTTAATTTCCTGCCTTTATGTGAATCAGAAAACTGAGAAAAAAAATTTTTAACAGCTTATGCTTGTACCTTACCTTGCCAGCATGTGTAAAATTAAAGTACTGTGCATTTTTTAAAGTACAATATTGTTACAGCTGTACTTGTGTATAAAGAAAATCTCATTCCTGGTGTTTTCATGCTGTTTGGGAGGAATTCTGATGTTTTGTAGGTAAAAATGCTGTTTTCTTGACTTAGTGCTGTTTGTCTTTCTAGGAATCGGAGGAGTTCCTGTCTAACCTAGTAGTTAATAAGACCATCTTTGCTAAAGTAGACAGGCTGGCAGGAATTATCAATTTCCAGAGGCCTAAGGACCCCAACAATATTCTCAATGACTGGTCTCACAAGCTCAACTCCCTCATGGCCCTAGTTAACAAAACCACACATCTCATTGCCAAAGAAGAGATGATCCATAACCTGCAGTAAGGTGCCTCAATAATCTCAGTGCTTTTAAAGAAGGCATTAAATCTTCATAATAGAGACTATTATTACAAGTGTGTATATGGTTTGTTTTCTCCCTGTCAAGCCTTCCTGGTCTAAAATTTAGAACATAATTCTGAAATTCCTGTTGACAATTAAGTTCCCTTGATTATTCATTCAGTTGTTAAATGTTTTTGCTACAATTGGTGAAAGAACAGAATAAAACTGTATTGCCTGTATAATAATAGTGTGATTTCTTTTTTTCCATGTGTACCCTTACCTGTCTAACCCATAATTCTGTGGTTATTTCATTACAGGACCATTTTTGAGGCTATGATTGAGAGGATATACTGTAAATAATAAAAACCTAGGGTTTTACAAAGAGGTAACTTACAATGATAATATTGTAAAGTTATATCAAGGTACTCTTTGAACAAAATTCTGGATATTTATGCTTAAGAATAATGCTATTTCTTGTGATTTGGTATTACAGTTAGAATTTATTAATTAATTCTGAACTGACAGAGCAATCAATACATGAGTAAGTACCTAAGTGTTGTTTGCAAGTTACTAATTTTCGTTGTTTTGTTGTTACAGTTTGTAAAGGCTACAATGGCAGTTAATCACTTAGCTAAGATGGTGCTTTAAAGCTGCTGCTTCTCCTCATGAGTGTGTTACTTTCTGAGCAGATAATGCCCTTTTTTTGCTTGAACACCCTTGTAATGGTGGCAAGCTCTGGATTTTTCCCCTGGTCTATTTTTTTAAGGAAGTAAAATAGTAGTACAAATAGTACAGTAAGAATCAATGCAACTTCTATTGAATTTGCTCTGATTTGGAATAATTTTTAATGCTAGCCATAACTATTCATAATTAATGAAGTGGAGACGATAATTGTAAATGATGTATTGAGATGTATATAAATCCCATCTCTTTACTAGCACGCTGAACTTCATTCAGACTAATGCTCTTTTCATGTGAATAGACAGAAATTGGGAAACTCCGAACAGGGATTTTGAGTGCGGAAGTCTGAAGGGACAGGAAAAGATGGAAGCTTGTAAACAGTGATTTGCATTTGAAATGCAGACTTTGGACATAGCTTATGGGAAACTTGGGAGTGTAATTTGGAAGGCTTGTGACTTTGAAAGCCTTACCACCGCAGCTCAGTGCATTTGAACAACGAAAAAGCAGCTGAACTATCAGTGGGGGAAGGAAGAGGAGCAGGTGTTCAGAACGCACAGAATGTTTACTATCCAGCTTCCTAAACTGTATTATCATCGCAGTTGTTCAAGTTGTTTAAAATCTTGTCATGACCAAGTCTGAGCATGGGACGTTCTGGCCATTGGGAGGCTTTGGGAACATGAGCAGAACTGGCTGCTGGCAGAGCAGTGGACAAAGTAGCTAAAAACCAATACATCTTCTGGAAACTGAGGCAAGAGCTGTCAGAGAGGGGAACAATGGGTCATCAGGGGAAGTGGAACTTCCCTCTCCCTGTTCTTACAATAAACATTTTCCTTCCATTTGCTATCTGGTCTTGAATCTTCAACCCCAAGCATGTAAGCCTCTGATGCTTCTACCAGATGAGATATGCTGGACTTGTTTCCCCAGCCAGCCCTCTTTTCCTTCTTATCCTAGAGTGGAATGTTTCAGTGGTTCCCTGGCTCTTGTTTCTGGGTTTCTTGCAGATTCTCCACCCTCTCTGGCCTGCCTCTATCCCTCTGTGCTGCCTTTGGCTGCATTTAGAGCACGAGTTTGTTGGAGAGAGGAGATGGTTTCTCTCCCTTCACAACCACCTTTTGCTGTCAGCATTCATTACAAAGTTAAAATAGAAGTTTAAAATAAAACTCTGGAATTATAAGACTATAGGGTAACTCTAGGTGAATGTAAAAGAATCTATTTAGCCTGAAGTTTGGGTTTGTTTGTTTTTTGAGTTTTCTTGCTTGCAGACTACCGTTGATGAAAATGAAAGTGTCGTGAGTCTGTCTGGAAAAGGTGGTCACATTCAGGTTGCTAGGAAAAAAGCTATAAATTTTTGGTGCCAGTTCATCTCAAGAATGTAGATGTTTGTCAGCTCTAACTCCTCCATGAGCAATTTAAAGGTCAGCATAAAGACATGCCAGCTTCTTAAAAAAATGCATGGAGACTGAAGATCTTTGATCTTGACAGTGTGGGATCAAACCATCACATTACTCTGACCTTTGTAGTTTCTCACTCCTCAGTGTACCCTCAGCATCCCCTTGTTGCTGGTTGCTTCTCAACACTCTCATTTTGTGGATCAAAGGAGAAATGAATTCGTTTGAATATTACTTGCTCTAGAAATTACATGTGTTTAAGGAGTCCACGTTGAAATGTTACCCTTGGATAATTACGAAGTAAGATTAAAGTTGAGATCATCTGTTCATTAGAGGACTCTGGAGGAATTCCAGGGGAATTTTCATGCTTGAAAATCAAAACTTGCTACTCTTCAGCTTAATAAGCAGACATTAATGGCTGCCTAGAAACAGTTTGCTTTATTGTTTAGTAAGACTGAGAATTACTGTTGCTATCTAACCCCAGGTCTACCACTGCCTTGTTTGTGGCAGAGGGTAAACCACTTCACTTCTGTTTCTTTCCCATGATTGCTGCTTCTGAGGGAGTTCAAAAATTTATAAAGGTCCAGTGTGCTAAGACAATAAAAACATTGCTCCTGTTGCTGCAATCTGTCTGGCACTTCCATTGAGAAAGGCCTCCTGTTGTTTTGTTCCTCGGGGGTGAACGATCTGTTCAAGGAGCCTGCTGGGACGTTGGGCTGCAGGGTCAGGGAGGCAATTCCCTGCTGAATGTATTCTATTATGTGCTTATTACTTTTACATGTTAATTGTAATGGTTTTTCCTGTATTCTGGTTAGACATCATGAGTGGGGCTGATAGAAAATAAGAGTTTTCAAAAAATGCCAGTTCCCAGAAACAGGAGTGAACTTGAGCATAGAATGAAAATTGATTCTCTGAATTTCCTGTGAAAGCAGAAGAGAAAGAAAAAAGTAGCAGTGTAAGTTTCAAATAATTAGAATAGTTTTGTTTTGAAAATGTGGAAGCCAAGCTGTAGCTGTGATTCCAAGTGTGCAGCTCATGGGCGAGCCAGGACTCCAGGGCGCTTTGGCTACCAACTCTCCATTAGCCCTGCAGCAAGCGAGGCTTTGAGAGTTCCCAGCTCTGCCAGAATCTGTGCCACACCTTTCAGTGCTCTGCTCAGATCTTGCCTTCATGGCAGGGAGCCTAGCAGCCCTGAGTGGCCCCAGGTTTTCAAACCCCTGGTTTTTGGCAAGGAGCCTGGATTCTCCAAGGACCAGGGCATGGCTCCTAGCTTCACAGAATAGGGGGAGGCTCTGTGAGCCAGTCTCACTTACAGAATCCTGACTGGAGAGGAGGGAGACAGGATGTGCTAGGACTTCTGTACAGGGGTTCCTTGCAGGCGTGGGCCCTGCAGGGTGGGCTTTCTAAACTTCCAGTAGGAAATCGCTATTTTCATTTTTGAAAGGTTTCGGAATGCTAAAAACTGTACAAGTGGAATTGAGTTTGATACTGTTGCATTCATTGGAGTGGTTTTTTATAATTCTATCATTATAATGAGTCCCTAGAAATATCACTGTTAGGCTTTTGAGGCTCTGAATCCTGTCAAGTCTCGTGATGCTGAGTGGGAATTCCTTGTCTTTGTTACTCTCTCATGCTTCCCCATTCTGCCTTTGACATTTCTTACATTTCCAGCATCCGCGGTTGCTTTTCTTCTGCTCCCAGACTCCATTTGACTCCCGGTGTCTTTGGGCAGAAGTCTTAGCACTATGGGCCCTCCTCTTGCCATGAAATCCCATCGGTGAGCATAGCCCACAGGATTCCAGGAGCTGAGGGAGCCTGGACAATTCTGGAAATGCAAGGCCGTGTAGTCAGCATTAACACATCTGGTTCTGGGCCTCGCCCCGTGCTCAGTGACAGCCTGGCTTGTCAGCTCCTCCTGGGGAGTTGTGAATGAGGTGTTGGAGAGCAGAGGGTGGAAGGCAAAATTGCAGCTTCCACATCAACGAAAGAGAAAGAGATGTCTCATATAGACATATGGGGTTTCTTCCACAGTAGTAGCTAATATAAGAAGCTTATTTTATTAAATTATCCTTTAATACTGTATTGAAACATACCAGTGAAAGCTACAAGAAGTTTCTTTCCTCCCTGGTAGTGTGTAACCAGTTCCTGGGCCCTACTCTGACTCCTGAACCCAAATTTAGTTTTTTTAGACCATTTGGATTTAGGATCTCATCCCTTAAGCCAGTTGCTACATGATTCTCACTTCGAGCAGAATTTCCAAGGTTAATGAGCACTTGCAGCCCCAGTTTGTTTTGGACCAACAGTCTTCATCTTTCTGTCTGGTACCAAAGACTTTCAAATGGGTCACCAGAAGGAAAGAGGAGTGTTGTTCCAAGCTTGCAGGCTCAGGGGCAGTGCTTGGCAGCCACCCCCAGCCCAGAGCTGCTGCCTCCGTCTCTGGCGTGCCCACTGAGGGTTTGTGCAATTCCATTGTCCAGTCCACAAAACAGACTCCATCTGGAAGCTAAAAGGGTTAATTAAAGTACCAAGATCATTAAAAGCAGTGGGTGCGAGGGCACAGGCTCCATGTTGTGTTTTATACACAGCACTTTCACTGAGGTGGGGATTTCCCTGTTCCCGTAGTCCTTCCCAGCCATTTCTGGGCTGTTCCTACAGGCCAGAGTTGCCACCTTTCCACAGCAGCCTTTGCCTCTTGGTATTTGTAGTCTGGAACTTTAAATCAGCAGAGACAGTAATAAAAGTGGGGTCTGTCATTGAACAGATCCTTTGATAACTCAGTCACTGCCACACAATTTTTTTCCTAGCACAATATA
Source organism: Origma solitaria (assembly GCA_013397895.1). Taxonomy (NCBI): domain Eukaryota; kingdom Metazoa; phylum Chordata; class Aves; order Passeriformes; family Acanthizidae; genus Origma; species Origma solitaria. The sequence continues at coordinate 587,396 of VZRL01006278.1, read as the reverse complement.
AAAAATACTGCCAGAACAAACGGACTCAAAAAAAGCTTATATGGAAAAATAAACCCAACTAAATTTCTGTCTTCTCCAAATGGAACTTCAGAGGCTATATGTGTTTATATCTAAAAATATGCATATAATGATAATTCTATCTTCCACTGCTTTTTCTAATTATCATTTATTTTAAACCTTTGCATTTTCTAATAGAAAAAAAAAATTTCCGGTAAGATAAAGCTCACTAAGAACCAAACACAACGAGCCTCGAAAGTAAAAGGACTAATTCTGCTTAAACAGTTGGGCATTCTCGGACTGAATGAGACACAAAGTTAGTTGGATCCCAAATGTGGTTTTGACTTTACCTTATACCTTTTCCTTGCACAGTGCCCATGGAAAACACAAGTCAGAGCACTAGGAAAAGTGTCAGGCTGGCAGCAGGGACAGCAGAGATGGCCTATGGCAAGTTCTACAGGAGCGTTTTATCCTGAAATGGCATCTCCTGGGTTGAGGCTGGGACCACCCACACTCCCCTGTTGGACAGCACAACTAATTATGAAATTGAATTAATTAGTGGACTGATTTAAGACTGGGGTTGTAAATGCAAAGGATTTATTTAGATTTATTTCCTCCTGTATTTACATTTTTGCAAGCAGCTCTCTCTTTATAAATGCATTACTGATGAATATTGAAAACCTTCTTGGGCGCAAGTATCTTCTTGCAGTGGCAGTGCATCACAGGCTTGGCTGGTGGTTATTCTTCAAAGAGTTAGGAGGCATTAGACGTAAATTTAAATATAAATGTAAATACATTTTACAGGAAGATCCAATATTAAAATGATCTGGATCTTATTTCAGTTAAAGGGGAAGGAAAAGTTTTTAAAACACTGGAATCCTGTTTTGGTGATAAACTTCCCTAAGATCCTGAAGTAAGCTGCTTTTCCCCAATTTCTTGTCCACTTTTCCCTAAAGCACGAGAGCCCGTGCAGAGCACAGGGCACCCACCCACGGCAGCTGAGCCGGTAATGCCTTGAAAAAGCCAGTCTGCAAAACAGCGTAGGTATTAAGAACTGATTGCCAAAGATTCTGAAAACACAGCTAACAGGGAAGATTACTCCGTGAAAATAAAACTGTTATGCAAAGCAGTTTCTGGGATTCATGCGCAGCCAGCACGGCGTTAGCAGCAGTCCTTGGGCAGAGGTTTGAGAACACACTGACAGCGTGAGCTGCTCCAGCACCTGCGGCAGCCTCGGACCGGCCCCGCGCTCCCGCAAGTGCCTTTGCGGGAAGGAAGTTTGAGAAAACACAGAAAAAATAATAAACAAACCACCCCAAACAACAACAACAACAAGATCCAACTCACGCAGTAGAATAACTATGAGAGAAATAATTTCCGTGCTTTTTTCAGCGGGGGCTCCGTGCCGCCGCTCTGGGCCGGACCGCTCCTGCCGGTACCGGCCCCGCCGGAGACCCTCGGGCTCCGCAGCCGCCTTCCGAGCCCAGGAAAGGGAGGGGTGCAAAAAAGCGGAGAAATAAAGAAAACAAGGAAAACCTCCCCGAGGCTGCCGGTTTCCAGCGCGGGCGGTGAGGAGGTGCCCCAGCCGCTGCTCCGTGAGGGAACCCCGGGCAGCGCTGCAGCCCCGCCGGGGGAGGGACAGCGGGTCCCGGTCCCCATCCCGGCCCCGCTCCCATCCTCACCCCCATCCCCTATTCCAGACCGCGGCCCTGTCCCCACCGCCGTTCCGTCCCGGTCCTGGTTCCCGACCCGTACCCATTCCTGCACCCCGTCCCGATTCCCGTCCCGTCCCTCACACCGCCGCCCTCCGCCTTCCGGGCCGGCGGCGGGCGGGGAGGGCCGGCCTTTCCCACAATGCTTTGTGGGACGTTGACAAGTGGATCCAAGATGGCGTAGAAAGTAATGACAGGTAAGTCGGGACTTCCCCGTCCGCCCCCGCGGGCACCGAGCGCGGCCCGGCCCGGCCGCCCGCGGCC
>VZRL01006278.1:500140-585240 GCA_013397895.1 Origma solitaria | reverse complement strand
TACCGGGCGGGGCGGGAGGGGACGGGAAAGACGGCCAGGAAATAACAGTGGTGAAAAAGAAGCGAAAAAAACGGGCTAGGTAGGGTTTGTGGAGGGATGGAAAAATAAATTGGAAGAATTTAACAGCTGTTGTAAAATTACCCCCTCGGAGCAGTTGAAGGGTGGGCAGATGAGCTTATGTTTTTGTTTTCTGCGGTAGGCTTTGGCAGGGAGAGTGGAGTGAAGTTGGGAGGTTTAACACAGGTCCCGAGAGCAGCTTTTATACCCTGGAACAGCTCTGAAACTGAAAACAGGAGAGTTTCCACTGCACATTGCAACACAGCCCTTCCAGCAGACACTTATACATATATTTTTAGGGCAAATCCCCGGGCAGGAGAAGGATCTGTGTTACCCCTCCTGCGGTGGGAGGTGTCCTTTTGCTAATTTCCAAAGGAGTGCAGTTGTTTTGGCTTCAGCGCTTTGTTAGGCAATTGTTGTTTGATTAGAGTAACATGATTAAACATATCATTGATGGAAATTAAGAAATAGCTGCAGGGAAACAGTGGCAAGGCTGCTTCCCACTTGATGACAAAATGAGTAAGAGTTAGCAAGGTAACAGGATTTTCGTATTATCAAAGGTACAGCGAGCTTGAGAGGAAGTTTTAAAATAATGCATTTCACTTTTCATTGAAAAAATAAAAGAATTCAGTTGTGAGACAGAAGAATATCCTGACAGTGAATATCTCCATGGACAGATTGAGTGTATCACCATGGCTGGTCCTGTTGGGATGGTTTGGATTGTTGGCATCATCTAATGTTGTTTTTCTTAATAAATGCTGTAACTGAAGCAAGGTAGAGGATAAAATACACCCCCTGCCATTATTTGTATAAGAAAAGATACATTCCTTTATGAAAAATAAAAAAATAAGCAAGTGATATTTGGCAAGTTTGCATTATTTTCCAAGACTGATAGGTAGAAGAGGGAGGGTTTAAAATAATGTGTGTTAAATTCGGTTGTTTCAGTACTTTAGAGTCACAGCAGATTGTGAATGAAAACTCTCCTTTTTTGTTGATGGTTTGTTTTTTTTTTTAATGGCAAAGCTGGTTTGATGGGGACAGTCTGGGGGTCCTGGGCAGGTCTGTAGGGAGGAGCTGATTTTGAACATTTGTCTCAAACTTAGAGGAGGAGAAAGTGTACAAGGGACCACCACATTCCCTTCACCTCCTTGGGGTGCAAACCCAGGGAATCAGACCTTGGTAGGGTTGGCTTTTACAGCGCAGAAATTGTGAGTGGCAGAAGCTGAATTAAGCTTTTTTTGTTGAACTTTAATTAGCAGAGCAGTTTGTCTTTATTGGTAAGTGAAGGAACATTTTATGTGCTATTACTGATAAATTGAGTTCTCTTTGTAATTTGTTCTGAAAGCAGAAATTACTTCTTTATTTTTCCTAGCTGAAATCACATTTCCTTTATCACTCTTCACCTCTGTGATTTTTTTTGACTTCTGAAATGTACAGTGTGTATTTTCCCTCTTTTAACTCATACAGACACTGTGCCTTTTTAGGTGAGCCAGATGAATTTTTCTGTGGAAAAGACTCGTTAAAGTCATGGCTTGAAGACTTGAAGGGTTGTAATAGCTGGTTTTGTTGGGGTTTTTTTGTTTATTATGGGATTGTTTTGTTTGCTTGTTTGGGGGGTTATTTTCACCTCTTCCCATCAGAGTAAAACCTAAAGGGAGATGTGGAAGCAGCATCTTATTCTCTAATTTGTCCCAGTTCTGCTTCTTGATCTGTCATGGAGGATCCTTTTCCTTTGAGAAATCTCTCTGGTTTCAGAGAAGTTCCTCCTGGGCTTTGGGCTCAGTGTGAGCAGATCTGGTTGTAGGAAAAGGGCTTTGAGAGAACTTCTGCTCAAAGGCTGGATTGGTAGAGAAATTCTCATCTCAAAAAGTGTAAGTTAGAGTGTCTAGAAGGCTTGAAGAGGTGATATTCCCAGGTGGATAAGGTACAGGTCTAGGGCTTGAGACATGTGGACAGATTGATGCAAATCACTTCACCTGTTTATGCTTCCTTTTGAAGGAATTTAAAATAGGAATAGTGAATCTTTGCAGCTTGTAAGGAGTCCTGACACTTGTGGATGAAAGAGCCCATGTAAGAGCTGGGCAATAATATTACTGATGTTTTCCAGCTCTGTTAATTTAATAGTCTGATGAAATATTTTCTCCATTGTTGGCAATTATTTTTGTTAGTAAAATCCACTTTGCATTTATAGCTGGATATTCTCTTTGACTTTCAGTGTGTTGTTTTATTTTTATTTGCTATTTGCTACCATCTTGCATTTGCTACTGACCATTATTCTTGGTGTTTTCATTTTAGTAATGGCACAAACAATTGCTGGAGCAATTCAGATTATTAAAGCCCTTGAATCACTCACCTCACTGAGGTCGGTGGGACCTCACAGGTCTGGTAGCAGGAGTGAAATCTAAATGAGAAAAGTCTTAGGTAATAATTGAAATCCATCCCCTGCGTACCTGCTGAGGGTCTGGGGAAGGCAGTGGGAGCTGGGGAAGGAGCAGGAGCAGGAAGGATGGAGTCAGGCTGCTCCAGCTCGGGGACAGAGGCTTGCACTGCTGGAATTCCCCTGCTTGGGATCCGTAGGCCAAAATCCCAGGGAGCCTCAGTCCTGCCCTGACGTTGCTCCTGGCATGGCCGAAGCCTTCTTCCTGGAAGGAAGCACATCCCTGCCCCTGGCTCATCATGGGGGGAGAAAATCCCCAATTTTGTAATCCCCACCCTCCCTCCTGCTCATATGGTAGCTGTTGAATCCTTTCTCACTTCTTTTGCTGAGATCCTGGGGCAAAATCTCATTTTCACTGCATGGTCCATCTATTTTGTCCCCTGTAAATGGAAGGATTGTGGGTTAGATTATCAGAACAAACAAGACCTTCCTTTTTCATTTCTGTTTGTCTTGCTATCTCTTCCGTGGCCTTTGGCAGCAAGGCAGCACTTCTGTTTGTATGTATCAGTGACATATATTTAAAGACATGGTACTTTATATGTTGGATTTCTTCCTCCCCTTAGTGCAGACTTCTGTGATTGCCATTCTTTTTCAACAAGGAAGAGAAAATGTTGAGAAAGGGTCTGTTTTTTCAAAAGTTTCCACACAGCATTGGTATGGAATTAAAAAAAAAAAAGAAGGAATGCTTGGTCTTCTGGAGATACTGACTGGGAAAATAAATATTTGTTTTCCCCAAATGTTTTGGGGTGGGAGAAAATAACTAAACTTCATAGACAGGGAAATTTGGAGTCTGCAAGGTCAGAGCCTGCTCCACAGGAACAAGGCAGCTTCTGGGGATTTCATTATGGTGACACTGATATGTGACTCAGGTTCCTTATTCCAAAACAGTCTTGCTTACTGAGCTTTTCTCTTCACACGAATGTTTACAACATGAGGCTTCAAACTGCAGCAATCACTCATGTCTGAGGAACACAGAGAAGTGAATATTACTGTAGGAAAAGAAGTGTTTGGGAATTTAAGCAGAGAGATTGTAATTACCCATGGGCAAGAATTTGTTTTTCTGTTGCATTTCTATTGCACTGGCAGTTGAAGTTAAAGGATACTTAATGTGGCTATAACGTAATACCCAAATATTCCTCTCTAATTTTGTATGCAAATTCATTGTTGTAAATTAGAAATGGACTGGTTATTTATCCAGTCTTTTCTCAGAGTCCTCCATAATACCAAATTACAGCCGTGTTACAGGAAAGCCAGATAAGAAATCATAGATTTCAATCTTTTTCCTCCTTAAATGTAATTTTACTACACTGAGAGTTTCCATTTCGTGACCACAAAGTTTGAGTGGTGACTGTTGCCCCATCCTCCTTCCAAGTGAGTACAAACAATGACATTTTCTCAGTAGCATGGAACCTTTGTCAGATGTTAGAAAGCTTGAACCTTAGCAGGAAGGTAATTCAGAATGAATAGCACTGAGCTACATAAGTTTTCCAAGAAGCAGTGGATACACTGTGCTGAGCTGGGAGCAGGAAGTTTTTCAGTGATGTTAGGTAGAAATGTTTTGGAGATGTGACTGTGAACTGTTGTGCCATTTGCTGCTGTTAGTCCTGGGCAGTATCGCTTGCATGAAGAACGATGTGGCTGAGGTGAATGTTTCAAATCTTTGGCTTGTATGTGGTTTGGAGAAATAAGTTTCTCCTCTCCTGTTTGTAAGTAGGAGCAAGGCTAGTGATTCCCGGAGCTGTAATGATGAAATATTGGAATAAAAAGAACAGTAGGTTTGTGTTTGGTGTGAAACTTTGAATGTTGGAGCAGCAGGAAGTGAAGGATAGAAATATGAGCACTGTGTGGACTCGTCTGAGCTGGTTTTATGGGAGTTAGGGTAAGTGTTACTTAGAAATGATCTTTCAGTCTGTGAATTTCGCAGTCTGGGTTTTTTCCCCCCATAGTTATATATAGCAAAAATACTGTATTCATCAAAACACTAAAAATTAGGCTGCTTAAATATGCTTAAAAGGTCTTTCATAGCCCTTCAGACCCCACTGGCAAAAGGGAAATCTGTAACACGAGCTGTTTTTGAGAATCTTGGTTGTTAGTTATGTGGCACAAGAGTTTAATTTGCTGGAAAATGTTTAGTGGTTCAGCAAACCAAGAAGGTACCAAATCTTTGTGGACATCATAAATGGAGAATGCCACAAATGAAAAGTGTAGTGGTTTTGGCAGCATGTAAAATAATTCTTCTTCCCTGTGTATCTTTTCACTTAATGTAAGGTAATTTTTTTTTTTTTTTTTAAAGTGAAAATTTCATTTTATCCTGGAGTAATTTTGGGGGGACAGGGATGGGCAGCTGGCCTCTGTTCCCAAGTAATGTTCCTTTGCTGCTCTCAACTAAATTCCCCATCATCTGGGATTCCCAAATACTGTTGGCCCGGCCACGATAGCTGCCTCGCATCTGCTCCTCTGCTATCTTGGGAGCCAGAATTTGTTGGATTTCTCTCATTATCTACACGGGGAGGTCGTTAAGGGGAATGCTGTTTGCATGGTTGGGAATCTGCGCTGACGCAGTGCTGTGGGTCTTTTATTCAGCGATGTTTTTGATTACAGTTGTTTGTGCTAATGGTTTTGAGGTAACTGTGCTCTGGCCATATCTTGAGACACTCACCCGTTTGGAATGGTGCAGGACATTTGTTTTGTCGTTTGAACTGACTGAAATTACTTGGCTGTAGCTTTGTTTATATTTGTTTGGCTGGGCTAGACGCCGCTCCTCTGCTTCCCAAGTTTTGTCAGGATTGTGCCGTTACCCACAGCAGGATCGTCACTCATTGCTGCTGATTCCTGCCTTGAGTGGGGTTTCAGATACGTGACTGAATCGCTAATGTTCTTTCAAAAGGAACGAGGAGGGAGAGTTCCATTGGGAAATGTGTTCTGGGTACACGTTGTGGCACTGCTCGTGGGGTTTGCCGCGAGGGGAGCGCTTGGGAATCCATATTTATTTTTGAAAGAGTCTAAAAATTGAACCTGTTGGTGCTACCATGGTCAGGGGTTTGAGGAGAGGAAATAGGGACGTTATAAAAGCATTATTCCTATGCAGAAAGGTTAATGTAATTAAAATACAGAGTTAGAAGACAACTCCCCAAACTAGGCTTAGCTATATTATGCCAAACTATTTGAAGCACGGTGATGTAAAAATGAATTTCAAAGGTTATTTACAACAAAGATAGAAGTTTTTAGAGGTGGAGGGTTAGTTACCGCTTTGAACTTCGAAAACTGCGCACAAAAATACCATGCACGGTTACATAATAGGCATGGTTTGGTGAAAGATGTGTTTGGAGGATCTGTGGGTGGCATGATTGTGTTATTAAATCTGTTACGGTAGGACCCTTTTGTGCTAAGCACTGTGTAAATGCGTAACAAAAAACTCAGTCACGGTATTATTCACTACTATAATAAATTAAAGTTCATTATAAAGCTGCAAAGAAGGCTGAGGTATATTGAAAGAAAATTTTCCCGTTTTGTGCCACAATGTTCTGGCTGATTCCCATGCTGAGTTTGTGACCTGTTCAATGTACCTGATATTCAGCAGGAAGGTTTTTTACCGTCTTTTTCCTTTTGAACAGATTGAAAGAGTGATTCATATTTTGCATCTCAAACAGCAAATGAACTTGGACTTTTCCCGCCCCCCCCCTCATTTGTCCAGCTGTAAAACTGATAGATTCCTGTAGCATCTGCACTCGCCCTGGGGACCAAAGCTGTGCTCTTCAGATAGATCTGCTCCCAGGACGTGTCAGGAGTGGAGAAAGTTCTTGTGTGAAAATGAAAGTTTGACATTTGAGGGATGACTCTTTCAGCATTGCTATGATATCCTGTTAAGAAGAGAAAATGTGGATTGAACCACTGAGCTGTGGAGCTGCTGAACTGCTGGGAGAGGGGAGGAGTTTGCATGGGGTTTTGAAATGGGAATATGCTGTGATAAATAATTTCCTAGTTTAAGAACACTTTTATCGCTGAAATCCAAATACAGCTGTATTAGATGAAGCTGTGAATTGAACATGAGACTGAGAGTTAGGAACTGCTAATTTTGATTCTGTCTTTGAGACTGATTGAGTTGGTGAATTTGGGAAATGAACTGTGGTCAAGTGCTCTCTGCAGACAGTGCTGCATGAGTGGCAGGTTCAGTGAGCACTGGAAAACTTTGTGACAGGTTTTTACGTTTAAACTTCTGAAATATGTTTGTAAATATAGTGATATGTGTCCTGTGCTGAAATGATGCTTGGGAGTCTTCTTTGACTCCCCTTTGCATTCCTTGGGAACACAGTTTGGCGCTTGCCTGGCATTTTGAAAATGAGGTGACACATGTTTAGTCACATCGACACAGATGTGACTTTAGCATAGAGCAGACATTTCTCAGAGAGGACTCTACCTTATGACTCAGTGGAGAACAATATTGGGAATTGCAGGAGTGGATAAGTCCTTGAGATGAGTGGTGTTCATTTTTTGGTCGAAATTATTACTAAACACTAGTGCAGAGACAGGAGCAAGGCTGTGTTCTGTCATTCAGGTGTTGAGAGGTTCTGTCACAAGTAAGGTATAGTTTGGAAAGCTGTGGATTCTGATGTTTAAACCAGCTTTTAGAATATGGGTATTGTTCTGCAAAGTGTGTTTGAGTCTTGGGTCCAGTAGGTTGGTGCTGCTCCATGGAGAGCTGCTTGTGCAGTGCTGATTCTTCCCTTTGTTTTTCTCTGGCAAATTTCATTAAGAGAAGCAAAGATTAAATTACTTTTCTAATGCATTTTTTTAAAGTAAGTAATTGGTGATGTTGTTATGGGGATAAAATGGTAACCATGGGACAGTATTTCAATTAAAATGCCCCCATCTTGGGTAAGTGTGAGAAACCCTATTCTCAAAAAGCAGTATGAGCACAGAGCTATATGGACTACAAACTGCTATTGTTAACCAGGTATTATGAAAGATTGTTTACGTAAAGATTTTCTACAAAGGAGCCAAAAACTTTAGGTGGGGCAGAAGCACCACCTATTATTATATTACCTGGTGCTTACTATGACATACTCATTTCACTTGGTTATTGCTTGCCAGATTTTAATTATTTGGGTTGAAATTTCCCATGGTAGGTGTCTTTTGGAGGCTGACTTTTTGGGTGCTGTGGAGGTTCTGCCAGCATGATTCCATCTTTTCTAGAATTGGGCAAAATATTTTCTTGTGTTCATGATAAAATAGAAAAGAAATAATCTTAATGACCTATAGTGCTGCTTTGTGAAAAGTTGAGATATGTTATTGTATAATGTTTCTGCCACTTGTGATCAATCTTGTGAAAATCTTCTCGGAGTTGGTCAAATCAGCATTAAGTACAAATGTAAAAGATAATCTGTGCAGTGAATATACTTCACCCTCAGCTAAACAGGATTTCTCTGTAATTTGAAGGCTAGGGCTCGTGCATTCCTCCCTGGTGTGATTTTGGATAAAAATGAGAGCACAGAAAATTCCCTTTCTGTACTCCTGATACCAAGTTCCTCTTTCCTCCCAGCTCTACCTTCCTACAGCACAGAGGAAGCAGCGACTGGATTTAAACAGAAAGTGCAAAATGCAGATTTTTGCAGAATTGTGTACAGTAAATGTAGAGATGGGGGTGGTTGAATGAGGAGAAGGAGATTGAAAAATATTAATATTTGAAAGAAATAGAAGGGAGGCTGTGCAGTGTGGGTACATGCGATTTATTTTATAATGCTCATACAGTTGTTTGCTGGAATACAGTTTCGCTATCTGCATGAATTAGAAAGTGTTTCTGAAATGGAGTAGGGAATAGCAGAAAAGAAGACAAATCCTACTTAAGCCCCATCTTTGCTACTCTTCATTTTCTGTATTTCTAATTATTTTCCCATGTTGTGACGTAGAGAAGTGCTGGATACCCCCAAGTCACTCAGCACACCCTGGGTGCTCTGCATTGGTCATGTCAAGGGCTGTGCAGTACAGGCAGAGCAAAATGGGGAAAAATCACTTCTGGTTCTTTTCATGTGAATGTAAGAAGTTTATAGAAACTTTTGCCATGTGTGTGTTCGTATCTTAATTCTCTGTAAAATGGGAATATTGTCAGAATGATAAAGATACTTTCTTCATTCTTGTAAAGTGGTCGGTCACAGTATCATAGGCATTATTGAAAAGTTAATGGAAACATTCAAATGCTGTCTCTAGGATGAGATTTGAGCAGCATGCAGTAAATAAGGCCTCAGGTCCTGTGCTGAAGTATTTCCCTGGATGTCCATTAAGCAGCAGCCTCTGTTCTGGCCTCTCATTCTGCCAGGTAGCCCTTGGAAAATGTACTCTGTGACTAACACAGTTAAGGTAATATCATCATGCAGACACGCAGGAGGCAAACATAAGCTTGGACAGATGTTTTGTCCTCACGCAACCTCAAAGTATCGAACTTCACAACCCAGTATTTGTCCTGTGGAGTGAATGAGTGCAATATGTATATGTGTATTTGCTTTGTGTAAGTGGGAGCCATGTGTCTGCTGGCTGTGGCTGGGCACCAGTGCCCCTCACGCATGCTGTGCTCTCAATTGCCAGGTATTTTCCTTCCTTTCTTCAGGACAGGTAAAGTTTTCAGACAGCTGCGTGAAAAACCATCATTTTAAAGGCAGGACATGAGGTATTAGAGATGTGGTGGATGGGGTGTTTGCAAGTGCTGAGGCCATGAGTTATTTCCAGATTTTGAGCCAAAGATAGCCAGTCTGTCCATGTCCAAGTGGTGCTGCTGCTGGCTGCACAGCTTGTCCTTTTGCTGCTATTTCCAAACTGAAAATAAAAGAGATTAGTAAAGGTAACAGTGTTAATACTCCCTTAATAGTCTGTACTGAAGTAATAACTGGCATGCAAAAAATGTAACTGTTACTCTCTGTGATGTATGTAAAGTGCTTTAAAGCCTGCAGAGGATCCAGATGCAGAAGGCATTTGCTCTTAATCTCAATTGCCTCTGTCGTTATGTGAATGATAAACCACCCACAGGCTCTTGCTCCTTTTTGAGTAAACGTGGTTGTGTTTATTCTATACTTTAAGTTTACAGGATCAGACTCAAAGCTCCATTTATGTGGCCAGATATCACTTGTCCTCCTCATTTATGGTGTTGTCTTTGATTTTTCAGTGTGGAAAGATAGTCTAAGCATTTGATGGTCAGGGGCATCATGAACCTCTTCTCTCCCTCTTTTCCCTTCCCAAAACAGGCATATCATGTTCTTCAGGGGCCTTGGAGCAGAATTCTTGCTGCTGTTCCGCTATAGAATAAAACCTTGAAATGGGCTTGCCTCATTCTGTATGCTCCATTTCAGATTTAACATCATTTTTGCAATTGAAAGTAAGGTCATTTTGCCTGGAGTTGTACAACATTAGCCAAAGTAATTCAGTTATTTCAGAAAACTGATTAGATTGTCCTCTCTCAAGGGTGGAGGCTTTAGTATTTGTTCTGTAAGGTGTGCAGTGCATTTCTGAGAACTCCTTAACTGCTATTACGGACTTCAGCCATAATTGCAATAAATGAGTGCTTAAGATCTCTGCTGTTATATTTTTCTTAAAAGAAAAAAAAGCCAAAAGCACCTTTCATATAATCCTTTTTTGCCCCCTGTGTATGAAAGATGCATCATCCTTTTCCTCTCTGTTAAGTTGGTACAGTGCACTGTCGTTACCCACTCTCATTTTATTAAGTGATTTCTGAGAGTGGGATTATTTATAATGTGTATGTCATGACACTAGGAAAGTGCTTTTTTTTTCTGTATTTGTCTGTAAGTCACTTCTGGATTTTGTGCAGCTCTATTTTATTCCCTCCTGGAGGCTTGAATAAAGTGGGTTTGGGTTTTGATTTTATTTTTTTGTCTTAAGGCAAAGATTATTTTCCCACAATAGGTAAGGCAAATAAAAGGTTAGTTAATTTTATTTTACTGATCTAAAGGTATTTTGGTGGTATTTGGTAATAACACGAAACCAACTGACATAGAGAGATGCAAGCAAGAGATGCCTTAAGGTGGGATCACAGGAGATGCTGGAGCAACTCTACAATATGATTGAACAGTGGACAGATGTATTATTCCCTATTTTAGTGTGTGGACTGACAAATGCAGTTGGTTTGCAGAGTTTTGGTAGCTGAATTCCAGTGGCCCATGATTTCTAACCATAATGTTGGCATGTTCACAGAGGCTTTTTTATTGTGTCATATACTTAATATATTAATTCAGATGAAGCAAACTCAATCTTTCCATACTTGTATAAACTAAAGAATCTTGTCACTTTTTTCTTGGTAATTTTGAGTGAGAGGGAAACTCACAGGGATTGTAGCCGTACCAACTTCGTGACTTCCCAAATATTACTTTAATATATTACGGAAATAACAAATTTTTGTTTTAATGTGTGAATTTCTTACATCTCACTTTACCAGTAACAACTTTGAGAAAGGGATGGGATGTGTACTGCTTGTGTGTGTCGTGTAAAAAGTTTGGAAACTCTGCTTTAGTGAAACCTGGAGACTGTTGGCTGGGTGCTGGAGCAGGTCAGCCGATGAATGCAGCCTATGGCATTGACTGTTATGGGCAAGACAAATAAATAAGACTTTCCTTTCACTGCTGAGTGGTACTTTGCTACAGCCCCCGATGGTAAATGGCAGCCCGTGGCAGTAATTGATGGGGTAACTGATGTCTTGGTATCACTGAGAGGCTGAATTATAACTTAACCTTTCCCTGGGTCTGTTATCTGTCTTGTTACACATTTTTCATGAAACCTGCAGCATCTTCGAGACCCTTCAGACTTCTGGGAAATTCAGTTCCAATTGACTTGAAGCTCAGAAGTTGCTGAGGAAGGACAGAGCAACCAGCCTCGTAAATAAATCTAGTAGGTCTCTTCTTGCTCTTAAAAGGAATTGTTGGGAAGTTCTGATAAACCAGCTGTCTTTTCTTGAGTATCGCCTGAATTTATTAAACGTTTAAAACTTCTGTCCAGTTTGATGGCCAGCCTTTCCAGCCTGTGAGATGGGCTGAAAAATCCCAAGGGGTTGGGGAGCAGTGCTTGCATTTCTGCAGAGAGGCAGCATGAGTGGAATTCCTGCCCTGCGCTCGCAGCCTGTGCCAGCTCGACCGCAATAGGCGATGGAAGGGCAAATCCATCTCCTCCTCTCCTCTCCCGCAGGACAGAGGGCTGCTAACAGGAGGACACGGCTGAATGGCTTTGGCAGGGAATATTTTGTGCTTATTTCCCTCAGCAGAACTGTCTGAAGGGTTATGGATTGTAATGGGAGGCAGCTGGAGAGGCTCTTCCCCTGCGCGTTCCCCATGGCAATGGGTCTCATTCATTTGCTTCACTCTGCGATTCCCAGGATGTGGCTCTTGAAGTAAATTCAATTGACAGTAAATCCTACCAGTCTCACTGTAGGACTGCAAGTTGAACATCATTGCTTTAGCATAAATCTTTACAAGAGATGTTAATGTTTGGTTAAAATATGCAAATATTTACTGACTTGTCTACTGTTTGTCAGCTTGGCATGCGAGACCTTGGATCTGATCCTTCTGTCTTGGCAGACATTGGGAATTTTGCCAGTAACATTAATAGGAACAGCATTGTGCCCTCTAATCTGTTTGTTTATGAAGTACGGCGAGAGTTATCTGGCTAGATGCTTTACAGTGAATTGAAAAAGCATCTGTTTGAAATTTTTTTAGGAACCGTCACATGTTTTAAGTTATCATTATCTTAGTGTATGGACCCTTTGATTGCATCAAACACATCAGTAAGCTGTGGAAGTGCACAGTCATGAGTTAAACTGCCGTGAAACACTAGGGTTTTAGTTCATGATGTTCTCTCCTCCTACATCAATTTTAATTTGAAGTTGGATTCATCAGACTGTGGAGTAGTTCTTCGGAGCCTCCTGTGCACCAAGCAGGCGTAGTGTTTACTTGGAAATAAATGACTGTGTAGATCACGTTGTTTATCACTCTTCCTCCTCAAGCTGTCCCTTCTGCCTTTCCCAGCCCCCTCTGCAGTTCTGGAGGGGAAATGTGCGGCTTTATTTGGAGATTGCATTTTAGTTACTCTTTTGTTTACGAAACCCCTTTGGCAAGAAGGTGGAATACGCATTAGGAATATTGAGCCTGAAAATCATTAGTTGTAGGGAAAAAAAATTTGTCATGGTTAGTTGTAAAAAGCACCAAGATTTAAGTTACACCAGTTGGAACTAACCAGATCTCTGAAAGAATATTTTGTGGGAGATAAGCTGAGTACCACTTGGCCTTCAAAGAAATGCAAGTTCAGTCAGTTCTCTTCTACTTAAGGGGAGGAGTTTTTTTGACGTACAAAGTATGATGGCAAATTATATATTTACATATATATAATTTCTTGGATATATCCACCTATTTTAGATATGCAGCTTTAGATAGTGGGAATATGTCTATTTACTGGTTCTTCCATATTTTGAAGATGTAATAAACTTCACTGTTAGAATAAATTATTTCTCAAAATTGAATTTAGAACTGTTATGGCATGTGGTTTTCCAGGTCTCTCTGAGAAAGTGAATAATCCTGATGTTTGTTCTGTTACATGTTTAATATTTGAATTTCAGTTTTACAGGTAGAAGTGAAGCTCATAAGTAATTTGCTCATTTTTGCAAAGAGAGTTGGGAACATAGCATAGACCTAGTGATAGTTCAGCTTTCAGTTCTAATCTGTAATAAATTCTACTCTTAGAGTGAACGTAGAAATTCCAATTTTATGTCTGAAATCTTGAAAACAAAGCTTTGTAGAACTGAAAATAAATTTCTTTTAGCACGTGCCTTGAGTCACTTGTGCCTTGGGTGAACCTTTGAGGCCCTTCCCCAGCTCCTTTCCCCTCTCTGCACTCGTTCCTGCCCCTCGATGTCCTTCTCCAAGGGAGGAGCCCAGAACAGGACTCGGGACTCGAGGTGAGGCTGCAGCAATGCCCAGTGCAGGTGAACAATCCCTTCCCTGGTCCTGCTGGCACTTAGGAACTGCTCTGAAATGGTTTTAAATGTGGCTAAGTCAGGAACTTCAGCAGACTAGATTTTAGGAAATGGTGGTTGTAATTCATGCTCACAAGTCTCAGTTGCTGATTTAGGGTATCGAAACCAGGAGCGAGGGTTTCTGAGGGCAGCAGGAAAGGTCAGGTGTCCCCAAGGAGCAGTGCAAAGCACCTGGACTGGAGTCTGAAGTAGATGGCACAAATACCTAATAAATGTGCGTGTTTGAGTCTGCAGCTATGGCTAGAGATGGGATCAAAATGAAATCTGAGCGCATAATTTCCATATGCTGTCCACATACTGTATTTGTTTGTTACAATTTGAGTTTTTTCCCAACAAATTACACTGGAGTGGCTCCTTTTCTATCACTGTGTCCCATGCACTGTGACTTTGGTGGATTTTTTACACTCTGAAATACCATTCGTGGGACTCAGTTTAGCCACAGCCTGGTCCTTACTGCTCTTGCTTCCACTCCACTTAATTCACAGGTTTTTGCTTATGATCAGTTACGTCCTCTGAAGTGCTCTGGAGTCTTCAAATTGACCAAATAAATTGTGTGGCCACTGCTGGGTGGGTAAAATTTTTCAATATTTATCCAAGCAGTCAGCGTAAGGCAATTGATAAGGAGCACCTTTGACTTTTACGTGGTGCTGTGTTGGAGAAGAAAGGCTTTCAAATGTCAGCTCTGCTGGCCAGGTCGCTTCGGATGGGATCTGGGTTTAATCAGCTCTTTGGGAATAAACACACAGGAGCTCTGCTCAGCCTTTTGGTCAAAGGAATTTTGGTTATATGTCAGCCAGGAAGTGAGGAAATCAAAAGTACAGCAGAGTTCATGGAGTCCTCTGTTTTCAGTCCCTTAGGAAGAAAACAGAATGTACATGAGAAAAACATCAATTAACTATTGTATCACTGTGGAAGCAGATCCTAGATTTGTGAAATACACAGTGGCCTAAAATGGTAGTGAAGTGGAAACCAGTGGAATTTTTAGTTGTCTCTAGAAAGGATCCTTGCATACACAGCTCAAGAATACCTAACAATTATGTAATTGAAAATACGTGCTTAAGTGATCCAGCAGAATCTTTAATAGAATTACCTCATGAATGAATTTACTCCTATGTATGGAAATGCAAAACCTACTTGCCTGTTCTATTCTGTTCGAAAATGTGGACTTATTTTTAGCTGAAAAAGAAGTATCTGGATGAATGAGGTAATATTTTGCAAGGCTGTTGTTAAGAAAGGGGCACATGTCACACGTTTGTACCAGGATAACTGCAAAATATTCATGCTTATGTTCCTTCAGTTTTGAGAAGATTTCTTTTAGTAGTATTTGAGAATTTTTGCATTAGTGTTGTAAAAGGGAAGCTGGTTTAAGTCTTGAAAAATCAATATTCCTTTCTGTTATTATTTTGATACTGAATGGAAATTTAAGAATAGAAGGGAGCACATAGAACACTATATTGTACAGTATATGGAAAGACTTGTTTACATTTCTCCTGAATGTTGGCTTAGGCATGTGTTAATGGGAAAAGTGGGATAATGGATTATTTTTCATATGAGGAAAATGCATTTATTTGACTTCCAGATTAAATTCTTGAAGTTACTTTACCTTTGGTTGAAAATATGAAAGTACCAGGTATAAAGGAAGCTTTTAACAGAGAATTTTTCAAGTGGACTAAAAATAGTTATTTGAGACAACTGTAATAGTTGATCTGTAATCACAAATATTGACAATATGCTGCTTGCTAAAAGGAAAAGTGAGAACTCTTAGGTTTTTTCCTCTTTCAGTTATCAGAACACATTTTTGTGTAGTCAGCTTTAAAGTGCAGTGTCTCTAGGGATGTGTATCATGTATTCAAATATTATGTCAATGAAGGGAGAATGGAGATAGGGATTATAGAAATGCTTTGCTCTTCTGTTGGTAGTTCAGATATGGAGAACCTTTGTCTCAGTTTATTGGCAGATAATGTCTGTCTGTATACAGATTTTTATTATAACTGTCTCAATCCCCCCCAAATATTTTCTTTAAAATTACTGAAGGTGTTGGTGTGGGTACCTAGACTTTCTGAGACAGAAATATAGCTGAACCAGGAGAAGGAAGAGCTGAGTGGTTGCTTTGCTGTTGATCCTTCCCTGCCCATCCCTGTTGTGCTTCACCAGCAGAAGCCTCTCCTTCTCCCGAGTGGAGGGGAGAAGTTTGGAAGAGAAGTGTTGTGGAGGATGTGGAGGCTCAGAGACAGCACTTAGGGCACGAGTTGTGTTCCTTCCAAAGCAAAGGTCGTGTTGCTGTTGAAGACCCAAAAGCCTCTGCTTTAATCCATGCTGACTTTAAAATTTGAAACCCCTACTCACATTCCTCAAATCAGCCGTGGGCTTTAAGTACCTTCTTGAATTAGAATCAAAACCGAGAGCTGGGAGCGATGGAGAAAAAGCCTGGGAAGGAATTAGTTAGTGAGAGTCTTGGTTTAGGAGATGTGAGTGGCACAGCACGAGGGGGATGTGATGCAGCACCTTGAGACGGGAATGGAAGTTGGTTGGCAAGTTGTCAGTGCCATTCCACAGCTAACCAACGTTTTATCGTCCCCTCTGCCCCCGCTCTAGGATTTCTGTCCCTGAGTCATGGCAGACAGAAGACCAGAGAAGGCATGTGAACAAGCATGTGAATCCCTTAAGCAGCAGGATTATGAAGTGGCAGTGAAGCATTGCACAGAGGCTCTCCTTTCCCTCAGCCAGTACCCCCCAGCTCACCTCCCGGAGCCCTGCCAGGCAGAACTCGACCGCATCAAAATCGAGACTCTTCTGTATAGAATTGCTTCCTTTTTACAACTTGTGAGTGTGACTCTTTATAGTATCTAGTGAAGCGGAAAGAAAAGTCAAGTATCTCGTATTGTCAAGATTTAAATACGACTCGGAGTTTTTTGGCTTGTTGGTTTGCCCACAGAATCTCTTGCTATGGTATCCCATGAGGCTTCTGTCTTGTAGCTCTTCCTCATCAGTTTGTTTTTCACGATTGGAACCTCTTAGTTTGGGTCTCAATCACAGTTCTCTAAACAAATAGGGAAAAATACTTTAAACATTTAAAAAAAACCCCATGTATATTCCAGGAAGGCAAAATAGCTGGGTTTAGGGTACTTATGCTGAATTACATACCAAATTACCTTATCTTTAAGGAATGCAAAATTGAAGTTTCTGCAAATAAAAACGCTCAAAAAACAAAGTTGAGAAATGCTAGAATCCAGGTAGCTGGTTCACACCTGCTTTAGCTCTATCTGTGTAGGCCTAAAATTAGTTTTTTAATGCTTAATCCCAGCTTTCCAGGGCTAGGCTAGAGCATATCTGGTGAAAGATGTTAACTTTTAGACTCTGGCAGAATTTAGTGGGAAGGTGAAAACAGGTCTTGTGAAGGTCTGTAAATGCAAATTTACCCAAATTCGAGGTGACCCCACTGTCCTTCCTTGAAAGCATCAGAGCTAGAGTTTCTCAAAGGAAAGGACATTACAGTGCTTAAGAATGAACCTACAGCCTGCTCTTCCTTACCTTTCTGAAGTGCTGTTACAGATTTCCGGGGGCCTTGGCCACTCCAAATCCGCAGGTATTGAGCAGGAGCAGTTCCATCCCAGGTGGGAAAAGTTTGGCCAATCTCAAGGCCTTGCTGGGCAGTTTTAAGACAAGTCTTGCCCATCTGATGAGGGATGCGTTTAAGCATTCTTTAAATAAATAGCTGCATTGGGCTATTCAGTGTGCAAAACAAGAATGGGAAAACTTCTGAAATGAAGAAATTTCCTATTTTACGGCTACTCAGGGGAAGAGATTCACAAATAAGTGAGGTTGGTTTTTCTAATAGAAGTTTTGTTACTACAGATTTGACCTCTCAAAATTATTTCCATAAGCCAATTGCAGAGTGGTGCTTGGAATATTTAATACATTTCTGACAAGATTCTTGGAAAATCCTCTGAGGCACCTATCAAAATCTTCCTATTAAAGATTTGAATTATATAGATACGTAGAGTCTTAAAAGAGGAAAAAAAATCCAAATATTCCTTCTTGTTTTACTAAACAAAATAATCCTTAAAACTACTATTGATAAAAGAATAAAATAACATGCACATCTTAAAATTTCAACAGAACCACATTAGTGCAAGATGAAAAAACAAACAGCATCTAGAAAGTTTAGTTTTCTGTCTTTCCTAGATGTTGTGAGCCACCTACAAACATACAAAACACCTTTGCTCATTCAGGCTCCTCTTTTAAAATGTTCACGTGCTGAGAATTTGAGAAAAAGTCAGCATTTTGAGAATTAACCAAGAATTTGAGAAGGAGTCAGCATTCTAAGAATTAATAATGTTCTAATTGACATGTGATAATGTTCTTTACATGTTCCACCCAGGAAAAGACAAGGTAATGGTTTCTAAAAAGTTTTTAAAAACTTGTAATTCAAGCATGTAGTTGTTTATGCTAACTGGAATAATGCTATTTTTAAACTTTTCATGTTTTACCTTTCAGAAAAAGTATGGGCAAGCAGATGAAGACTGTAGGCATGGTATGCTTATTTCTTTTTTTATTACATAGTGTTATGAATTGCAGTCAGTTGTCTGAATTTTTAAAACTGATGCCCAGATTTGTTAGTTTGCTAACAGTGGTTTTTTTCCTATTTAAAATGATGTATCTGCTTTATAATACTTTTTCTGCCTTTTTTTTTCTTTTTTCTTAAAGAGAAATCTCACTATTTTTCAGCTCTTACTCAAGCACCAGGACTCGAATACATGTCTTTGGCACCGTGGTGCTGTTTGGCTAATAGTTATTTTAGTGCACAAATGTAGGAAGAGTTGATAATGTCAGGATTTTTGTGCAAATAAAGACACAAAGACAGCTGATTGTTCCGCCTTTCTTCCGAGGGACATTTTGGTTGGATATTTTGGTTTGCATTTGGGACTTAGTTCAGAGAAAATCAAGATGATGCACATTTGTTAAAGCTTCCAAATGTGCCTATGTCACATTGAAGTTGAGCCTTTCATGTTTCACTGCCTTGTTCAGTTTGGGTATTTTTGAAGGAATTAGCCATCTTTCCTAATCTTCTGTTGTTCATCTATAATGGAAATTACTCAGAATTCACTGAGAGCTCCTCACTGAGTTTGGAAAGCGTTGGGACAGTTTATCAGTTAGGTTTGGAAGGAACAGGTAGATCCCACCTTTTTGTTTTTGGTTCCTTAACTACTCCTGAATGTTAAAGGAAATATTTTCAGGTGACAGTTTTGTTAACAAATCGTGATCTACCTTTCTGCCATTCCTGTGCTAGCAGTGATAATCTTTAAATTGTTCCTTTCTGGGTTCGTGGGTTTTATATGGTTTTGGATTTTTTTTAATATATTTGTCTTCACTAATAGTCAAGTCATAGTTTGGGGAATTTGGGGGGGTCTTGTAAAGGTCCGTAAAAATTGACTAAAAAAGAAACTTGCTTTCTGTAGCTGCAAAATTAAAATTTAATCACTTAAATCTGAATGTTGCTTAATCAGTACCATTCTTAAAGCAGTCTGAAATAAATTAAAAGATTTCTTTTACCTTATTGGTACATGCTGTAGGGGTGTAATACTCTGACTAACCTCAGAGCAGTCTTTCATGGTGGCAAATAAAAGTGAGAGACATACGGAAAGCTGAGTGATGGTTAAAGGAGGGAGGATGGGGAATGCTGTTTTTAATGAACAGTGTTCTCATTGATGAGCTCTGGTGGGTTTGTCATAGGGGACAGGGGTGACATTCATCTGTGCAACTTTTTCTTGGTGTGTGTGTCAGTTATCAGTATCTCAAAGGAGCTGTCATGGTAACTGCTCATTATCTCTCTGGACGGGCATAGAGGTGGGTGGAATAGGGCCACTGATCACTATCTTCTTTTTTAAAAAATTAAGTAGAAAAAGAAGCTTTATAATGTATACTAGTAATGAAGAAATAGCATCCAGATTAATGTCCATTTCCTTCATTCATGCCAGCATGTTCTGCACATATTTTTTTCCAGATCTAAAACTGAGGACAGTTTTGAACTTACTAATGCCATATTTCTGTATGTATACAAAACTGTTGTGTATGTGTCTATATCTATATATACACACATATACACACATGCCATATTTTTATGAATATCCGAATGAATGATTGGGTTGTGGTTCTCCATGATGTGTGGTTATCAATTGTAGCCCAGTATCTGCATTTCTGATCCCACAAGGTCTTAGCTTTGGTTTTGTGTTTGAAATATCATTGGAAGGAACAACCTTAGCATGGACTACTTGATACTCACACTCCTTGATCCTCACAGGATTTTGGTAATCAGCAAAGCTTTAGTCAAGCTGCTGCTCTGCCTTTTTACAAGACCTGACACGTTGCACAGCTATGGTGGTTTTATTTGAGCCTGAACGATCAGTGTATTTTGGAATAGCTGGAGGAATACGTGTTCTTTATAGTATGCTGCTTGTAGTGTTACAGGGAATGATGATAACTTAAAATCTGTTAAATTATTCCACAAATCTTTCCCAAAAGATACTGGTTGATGTGTTGCAGCTTTTTATGTGCAACCATATGTTTTAGCTTGGTGATATTATGCAGATAGTGACATGAAATATCATAATTGGAGATTTAATATTTGAGATTAAAATAGCAAACTGTCAGACATGTTAAGGCTATTTTTGGTGCTTCTGCTTCTGATTTGGGAAGTAAGTTCTATTTTTGGCAATGTGGTCAGTACTATCAGAGTGGTGAAATCAGTCTAATCTTTGAGGCACTTTATAAAAAAGGATTTAGTTACCATTGCAGTTTGAAGAGATGCCTAGTTGTTTTTATTTAAATGTTCTGTGGGACTATTTATTTATTGAGTCTTCCATGCAATTTCTGTTAACGATGTGAACGTCTCTTGAGTGAGGAGTTTCGATTTATTATTCTAAAACATAACCCTGAAGTTGTGGCGAATGTAAAAGTCCTGTTAGCACCAAGAGGGGCTGTTTGCATCCGCATGAGTAGCAGCAGAAACACAGATGTGATGTTGCCTGCAATAACAGTTATTTCATAATTCCTTCAACAACTGTCCAGCCTTCTTTCCAATTCACACACTTAGCTTGCTAAGCCTTTTAGTCACTGTGGCATTTCATTTTCTGGACAGGTAATGTGTGTGATTAAGTGTTGTTCAGCTTGTGTGCAGCACGTCTGTATCGTGAATAAATCCTGTCCCTGCTGAGTGCTCAGGGAGTGTGTGCTGGGCACCGCTCGCTGGGGAGCAAAAGTTTGCTCTTGCAGGGACTCTGTGCATTCCTGGGCTCAAACAGTCGTTCCTATATGCCACACTTTGCAGCATAAGGGAATAAAAGGCCTTTGAAAGGAGCAGGAATTGCCCATGAGGAGGTTGGCTATTTTTGGAAACGACAGGGCATGTGTTTTGTGAGCATGAATGGATCTTCCTGAGCATGTTTGTGTTACTGAGAGGTTGTTGGTTGCTATTTCTTTTTTACCCTTTCTGTGAGAGGAGGTCCTTTGTGTCTGTGTCACATATTTAAATTTACCCTTCCCATATTTAATTTATGTCTATTTTAGCATGTAAACATGACAACCTTTTTTGAGCTCATGTGCAGCATTTATTAGATGGTGGGAGACAAGCTTCGAGTTAATATTAGATAGCAGCACATGATACTTAATTTACATCCAAGAAGCCACGGATTCAACCTAAGCTTCAGACTTTGTTTTCTTGTTAAGGGTGAAGGAAAAGTGTGTATCTGACTTAAAACAAGTCTGGTGTGCTGAGGGTAACAGTGGCTGGTTTGTGTTGCAGTGCTGGGAGAGGGGCTGGCCAAGGGCGATGGATCTCTCCGGGCAGTGCTCTGCTGCATGCATCTCAAAGGGAAGCTGCAAATTGTGTCTAATGTTCTTTCCAAATCACTGATGGGGGAATCACTGGTAAGTGCGTTTGCTACATGATTTCAAAAAAACCAAACCAGTTTTGTATTTCCTTTTTTAAAAAAATTGACAAACTTCTGAACATGTGTTTCAATGGCAGGGTGCAACAGAAATGATTTGTATGGAAAAGATAAATAGATGGACACACATCAGGATGCCAGGTTGTTGCATAACCAGTTTCAGAATTAGGATTTTGAAAAGTTTCTTCAGTGCTGGCCCTGAATCCTCGAGGAATGTAAAATAAATTTGCATATTTGTGTGATCGATGAGAATAATATAAATCTCAGACTTTTGTTTGCTCATTCTAAATTGTACCTGACCCCATTTTGTATGGGCTTCAGGAATTCTATCCGTTAAAGCAGAAGAATTCTTGATTGGACTTTGAAATAACCGGCCCATGATAAGTTGTAAGACAACATAAAAAGCTTTTCAGGAAAAGAAAAAAAGCTTTGCATTTCAAGACAAAGGTAAAGGTTTGAGTTCAAAGCTTCTATTTTACCCTTGAACTGTTAAAACTTGTAAAGATGCTTTTAACCCGAGACATGTAGAGAACTTCTGACTCTTATGTGGCTGCTCATATGGGGAAAATTAGGGACATATGTAAGTCTCTAGAGAACAGTGTCCTTTAACTTCTGTAATCTGGATTAGATAGGCAGTTCATCGCACGAACTGCAGGTTGTGACAAACCCAGAGCCGTGGTCACAGCTCGGTCAGGCTGAGAGGAGCGTGTGGCACCAGAAACTTGCAGGAGAACCTCTCACCTTGAGGTTGGGTCCTGTCTGCTGTGTCTCGGTGCTTGACAGAATCAGAAAGTTGTTTTTGAGAGTTCTGTTTGTGTCTGGTCTGTATCCTGAATTCCCTTCCCCCCGGCTGTTGGCTATTTTTACGTAAAGAAAGGGGTTTTTTTGGTTTTTTTTTTTTTTCATTTAGCTGTTTTCTAATGAAAAAATGTTTCATTGAAAAATTCCTGGTGAGGTTGAAGGAAACTTGCCTTCAGGAAAAATTAGTAAAATAGCCGTATTGCAGGGAATGTGGAGTGCCCTTGTTTTGAGCTGTTGTTGTGCAAATAAACGTAGCTTTGTATAGAGTTCCAGAGTGTCATCCCAAAGCAGAGCTGGAGAGGTTTTTACAAGCTTTGGGTTGTTAGACACAGTTGTTTTCAGTAGGAATATTAACATCAGCAACTGATTTACTGACTTGTGCCATTGTCTGAAAGAAGAAGTGAAACAAAGTTTTGGAATGAATTTATTGAAGGGTTGGAATCTGTCCAGTTTCCTCCCCAGTGGCTTAAGACAATGATTCTTGGTAACATTTTTTTGCTCTAATACATTTAAGCTCAACAAGTTCAGTTTCAGCCTTCTGCTGAAGAAGTGAAAAATCATTTTGGAAAAAGCCTAAATACGAGGATTGTTAAGTGTGTAAGTTTTCAGCAAAGAGTAATTTCTGCTGCTCAGTAGCACAGTCAGAACATGGAGAAGTCTAACAAATCTAGTAGCACTTAAGTAAATTTCTGCAGGAGATTACTGAAATAAACCCCACAGGTCTGGGTTCCTTTAATCAAAGTTTTGACTTACTTGAGTGTGAAATTGTTACAAATACCTATGTATTTCACATAAATTCGATTTTAAAAGATTTTTACTTCAGATATACTTGACTATGCCTTTAGTTACACGGCTAATCTTTGCTTTTGAGGGAAAACTCCAAAAATTACACAGTCTACACCCGGGCAGGAAGAGTTATGGAGCTGCAGAAATTAGTGATCTGTAAAGTAGATCCATAAAAAGAAGTGAATCCATCACTGCAACAGCAGTGAAAGATTGTTATATTAATTCTTCAGAGCTGAAGTGTTGCAGTAACCATGGTATATTTTTTCCTCAAGTTCTTCTTAATATGGTGCTTTCCTAAATTTTCCTGTATTGATTCCTGTAAGTCTGGCCCTGGTTTTGGCCAGTGTAGAATTCCCTTTTTCACCACAATGTTTACTCAGTTTTATTTAGTGTAATTGAAAATTGTCGTGGTAAGTCAAACTCATTTTTCCTTCTCCTGCTGTTGAGGGGGAAATGAATTTCCTTGCTGTGGTTTAATGCATGTGAAGGTTTATGTGTTCAATAATTAATATTCTTTCTCCCCCCAGAACGGGATGGTAACTAAAGATCTGACACGACTGAAAACACTTCTTGCTGAAACAGAGGTAATAATGAGGATATTATTGGGCAAGTAGGGAGCAGTACCTGGAGCAGCTGAAGGCTTTCTGTGTGTCCCAGGAGAGCCAGGCTCGCTGGGAACACGCTGCAGCAAACGTTAGTGTTCCCCCTGTGGGTCTTTACCCCCCAGCCTCTTCAGGGGCTTTTCAGTCTTGCAGGATGTGTGAGAAAATACAAAATGTTGCTACTAGGTTGTTGATTCTTGAAGTAGCAAGTAGAAAGAATTCCAAGCACTTAGATGTGCTTGCTTTCTTTCTTTCTTTCTTTATTGGTTGCGTTTTTCTTTGTTGGAAATTAGTCTGAAGTGATAAACATGACTTCAGAAATTTTTTAACAATATAGGTACCTTCTCAGTCAACTTTTTTTTGTTACTGGAGGCAAACCGTCGTGTCTATTGATTAAATTGCCCCCTTTTTTTCCTTGTGCTTAGTTATTTGTTTGAGCTTTATTTTTGATGTCGATTGAAAGCTGAAAGGCATATCAAAGCAGTTTAGTTTTTGGTGGTTTAGAAATCCACTGCAGTCCACATTAAGTTGATCACAGGGTGGAATTTGGTCTTGTAAAAATCTCTAAAATTTTCTTCTAACAGTTGACTGGGTGTTCCTGTCAGAATTCCTGTTATCATCAGAATCCCTGTTATCAGCAGGGTTTGTGACTGGAAGTAATTTCAGCTTATGATTGATATTTGTGTAATAGTTGTTCCAAAACCCTTTTTGACAGCAGTTCTTGTTGATGGAATTGTTTTTGTGTTCCTTTATAACTGTGGGCTTTTTTATATAATTGTAGGCAGCTGGTAAAGTACCATCAGGATATCATGTAGAAGATTTAGAAGAAGGTATGTAACTCAATTTTAAAGCTGCATCATTTCCTAGTGAGAAGACTTGGATTTTGCTGAATGCTCTGCGCTGCATTGCAGGCAGAAAGCAAAAAAGGGGCTTGACTGTTGTGTTGAGCCCCAGTGAGTGAGGTAGAACTATCTCAGTGTTGACTGAATTTGGAGGCAGAAATTTCTGTTTATTGCCCGGGGGCTGCATCAGAGGCTGCTCCGTTCTGCGGACAGTTTGAAACTTGCCTTCGTGACCTTTGCTTTAAATGAGCTTGTTCGGGATTGTAAATGAATTTGGGGGGGATAGTTCTGCCTGTGTTCAGATGACTTCGGGCTGGTGCTCAGAGGTGTGGATCCCTGAGCCGCTGCTGTCTGAGTGAACTCTCAGGCGGTCAGGGAATAACCGCGGTTCTGTCTCGCAGGCTCCCGCGATGGTTGGCACTTCCGCCCCCCTCCGCGGGGCGTCACGAGCAGCGAGGAGTACACACTCTGTAAAAGGTAAACTTTAACTTCTGTTAACATCCTCCAAGGGATCACAGCGTTTCCTCCTTTATTTACCTGCTGACAGGGTGATGGAGAGGCCAGGAAGGCCAAGGTGCTTGTTAGAGCAGGAGCTGACCTGTTTGCAGCTTTCTGGAGGGGTCAGTTTGTCCAGAAGCACTTCAGTTTATGGAATGGACTCCCTAAATCAGTTTTTGTAATACAGGTGTTTGAGGGGCATTTTCCTAGTGACAGGTCAGCATCTCTGTTTTTTCTACTTTGGATAATTTCAGAGGTGTGAAAAGTTCCCCAGGCAGTCTGAAGCACAGGCAGGTTGGGATGCTGCCTTCAGATAAATGGAATTTGTTGGTAGATGAACTTCAGATTAAAAAAAATAGAATTTCCCTTAGATCTCATTACTTCCCTTTTGTATAAATTCAAATACACAGAGAAGATGCAGTGGCTTGTGTTGGTGTTTCTCCTTGTCTTTTCCAGTCTGGTCAATATTGCCTCTGCTTTGTGTTGTTAATTGTCACTGCTCTACATAAAACTGTATTAATATATATATGGAGGAACCATCATTATGCACTTGATTCTGCCATTTATGTAACTAATGCAAATTATTTTCAAAAACTCTGACCTGCTTTTTAAATCACACGACTGAATTGCTGAATTTGAGCTACTTTTGGCATGATTTTCTAGAGATGCTAAAACTTGGCAACTCTTGTTGACTCTTAATCATGTCTGGTGCTTATTCAGCAATTTAAAAAAAGCAGATATTTACAGTTTTTAGCTTGTGATGATCTTTTGTTGAGTAACATCTATCCCATGTTTCCAACCATTGCTCTGAAACATTTTCCCACTAAAGCTGTAATGAGCTTTATGCTCACTGTTAACCCTTCCAGTGAGAAGGATGTGCCCTACTCAACAAATCCCTCTGAGCAGCATCATTCTGAGCAGGAACTAAAGATTTTAGTTCCGTATGAGGAGGCAGTCACAGGTACTGAATATGAATTCTTGAAGCTCTGGTTTATTTTTCCCCTGTGTGCCATAAAGCAGTAGGAGTGCGGCATATTTATTCTAGATAATGAAGCTATGGAATTGCAGGAGGTATTAAATAAGAAAGTAAAAATGAGGGGAAAAAAAACCTGTTAAAAATATGAACAATGGGAACTTGGAAAACCTGTATAATGATGACAAGTTTTAAAGTAATATGCTTTCCTATTAAATAACGAAAAGGAGAACCACTTGATTTTAAATCAGCTATGTAGGTTATAAGAACAGGTCAGCAATTTTTTGTGCTTGCACTCCATTTACTTTAGGCTGTGAAAATCATAATTGGACTTTAGCATTCTAATGCATTGGTGAATTGGAAAATTGACAGTAAAAATACTGAAAGTGACTGCCAGGAAAAACATTTTAATTTAAAATATATTAAGAAACATAGCTTGAGAAGACCTTTAGTAACACAACATTATAGTTCATGTTTGTTTTGTTTACGATTTGGGCATGCAAACTTCCAAATGCATCTCTTAAAGGAAAAGTGCATGCTAAATCAAATTCTAACCACTGATGCAAGTGTGACCTACATATGGAGGTGCTTGTGCTGCAAGGTTTTCATGGCACAGGCAGGTGTGGCTTGGTTTTGTCTCATAGCTCAAAGTTCACAGTTTAATTCACATTATATAAGACACGTACTGTGGAAATTAAAAATGTGATGTTTGCATTAACTTTTTATAATCTCCTTTTGCAAAACAAACAAACAAACAGAACAGCCTCCTGGCCTAATTTTATTCTGTATATCCAATGCTTTCTTGGTGCTTTCAGAACTTAAGCCTCTCCCCCTATTTCATTTTCATTTAGTCATCAATTTTTTAAGTGCTTCAGTTTTGAAGAATGATGAAGGTGCAGCTATTGCCTTGTGGTTTATAATTTTAATACAAAGTTAAATCATAAAAATAGTTCCCGAGTTATACAGGCATTTGCCCAGACTTGCAGTAAATTGTGAGAGCTAGAATGCTTTGATTGTGTACAGGCCTTTGGAATAGCATTAATTCCATGCATCAGCACATGCCACTAAATGGAAAAATGCATTTCTTTTAGAAATTCTTAATGTGTGCAAGAATAGATCCTTTTAGGCCAGTACACCCTTTCCAAAGGAGAGGATTAAACCTTTTCCTTGAGAGATTTCTGTGTGAGTGTATTTAGTAGAAGGCACCATGTGATGTCACTGTTGCTCCAGGAAAAACTGCTGAGTGAGTATTTATCAGCTAATCATGGAACCACTGGAAGGAATTATGCTCCATCTTTCCTTTGCCCTTGATTAGCAGGGGGCTTTGTGCATGTTAATGCAGTGCCTCGTCATTCCAGGGATGCTCTGTGATCTCCTTGTATTAATTGCTGTACAAACACTTGGTTTTGTTGTCTTTAAAGCTGGAAATTTCTTAAGACTTCTGCCCCCCTGTGTTTCTAAGAAATTTGATATTCTTTTCTGGGCTCTGCAATAAGAGAAGTTGCTGCCTCTCTTACAAAATGCTGTATAAATATGTATATATATATTTCCAAATTTAGTTCACATGGGCTAAACTGCCTTTAGTTCTGTGAGTGAAACTTAAAGAATATCCTTCTGGCTTTACAAGTAAAATTTTGATAATTTTTTTTTTTTTTTAAATTGGAGGCCATAAAGTTCAAGGCATAATCATTTTTCCTATTTCATGTAGGTTTTTAGAGCAAGGAATCTGCAGGTACGGTGCCCAGTGTACTTCAGCCCATTCCCAGGAGGAGCTCACAGAATGGCAGAAACGCTATGCTTCCCGCTTGATCAGATTGAAGCAGCAGAAGGAAAACAAACAGTGCTCGGGCACTTACATGGAAACCCTGATTGAGAAATGGATGAATTCGTTATCTCCTGAGAAAGTGGTAAGGAAAATACACTGCTTCCCTGTGTGCTCAGATGTAAAACTAACAGATGAGGCTGGTTTTGGCCCTTATTATCAGAGCTGGTCGAGTCACTCGTCTCCAAGAAATTCTCCAAACTGTCTGCTCCCGTTACCCTAAAAACAACATCTGTTGTAAACCCTGCAATGTTTTTGTCATCCACATTACTTGATGATGTGCCTGAGCATCACTGTTTGCAGACAATAGTGATGTCTATCACCGTTTCTGTCCTGGCCTAGGTCTGCTTGCAAAGAGACTTAGGCTGATTTGTGGTTTAATCACAGCTTGTTCATTTTGCATATTCACTCTTCCCAGTGCAGGATGGCTCAGGCAAGTGCCCTGGTGCTGTTCTGTTCCCTGACTCGGTGGCAGAATGTCTTAAACAGGAGAGCAATAAATGGTGAAGCTGTCACAGCCCCGTGGGGAATTCTCTTACTTATGTGTGGCTCCTTTCCTTTGCCTGCAGCTGCAGGTATTTTTATGAAGAGCAGCCAATCCCCCAAATATTCAAAAGTGTTTGAGTACCAAGGATTGTGGGATATGGATATGATCAAAGTTAGCAATTCTTTGGAATTAGGAAGAACATCTTCTGTGGTGTTTGACCAGCTCTACTTACCACTGACCCTTAGGAGTTTTCGGTCCATCTGTTGTTGATTAAAATCTGGGAAAAGTGGACTTCATGCAAAATGCATTGATGAGTAGAAAGCCTGATTCCCATTTCCTGTTGTCTCTGGAGTCTCACTGATGTCAGTGAGATCTGGGGTCTTCTGGGCCTCATTGGATCACAGATCCTTTTTTCCAAATGAAATATTTTTCTACTTTAAACATCTATAATTCAGTTGGTTATTGAAAATCAAGTCTTGTGGTTAATTGTCCTTAAATGTTTCTATTCTTCACTTACACAGTGTGATCTGGTAGGTTTGGCTTGCTTGTCTCTCTGAATTAACACATATTTTCATTAATTCCTGAGTGGGACTTGCATCAATCCTGAACAGTCTAGGAAATCATTCTTCCCTCTTTCTATTAAAAAAAAATGCTGCCTTTTCCTGGATGTTTGTATTTTATACTGCCTGGAGAAGTTTAATGTTATCTTCTTTTCCTTCCAATCTAGCTTAGTGAATGTGTAGAAGGAGTGAGAGTGGAACATAATCCTGAGCTCTCAGTAACTGTCACCACCAAAAAGTCTCACCAGACGTGGACATTTGCTCTCACATGTAAGGTAGGACTGCTTATCTTTTGAAAGTGAGTCAGTAATAACTAGAATGCAACCCATATCCTTTTGCAATTAAGATTTCTATTGCATCATGCTTAAAATAGAGACACTTCCTAGCACCATCCCTTGTCTCTCTCTTTTCCCAGCAGCTCTGGTGATTATGTCTCAACTTCTGGAAACCAGGCAGGACCTGTACCCGGTCTGAGAAGCTGAGAGTTCTTATTAACCCTCTTTATCTGACTGCAAATGAAGATATTCCTGAAATCATTGCATTATTTCACCCTTGGTGTTTCTTTTCTAGCCTGCAAGAATGCTGTACCGAGTGGCATTGCTTTACGATGCCCATCGCCCACACTTCAGTATCGTTGCAATATCTGCTGGAGACAGCACTACCCAGGTATCACAAGAAGTTCCAGAAAACTGCCAGGAGTGGATAGGAGGAAAGATGGTCCAGAATGGAATAGATCATTATATATACAAAGTCAGTATAGCCTTTAACACAGAAATCTTTGGAACTTTTCGCCAAACTGTGGTGTTTGACTTTGGATTGGAACCAGTCCTCATGCAACGAGTGATGATTGATGCTGCTTCAACTGAAGGTAATGTATTAAAACTTTTTTTTTTTGCAGTAGTGAAGGTCTTTCATGCCATCTCTTGCTTTTCAGCTTTGGGCAGAAGAGCATCTCTGTCAGCAGCTCATGAACATCTCATTCTGTGTGTTGTGTTCTTCATAGATACAAATATAAATAGTGGCCCAAAGCTTCAGAAGGTCTAAATCGGGCAGATAATTGGAATATAACTTGCTCTGTGTCAGGATATGGCTCCTAAGTATTAGAAAAATGCTAATTTCTAGTTTGGTGTGTGTTTCAGTGTAGCACTGGAAGTTCTGCCTTTCTAAAAACATGTTTATGTTTTTATAAACATTCTTACATTGATGAAAGCATTAAAGATGTCAAAAAAGGTCGGTAGAGAAATGAAGTGTTTCTGTTTAAGAATACACCTGGTAATTAATCCAGTAATTAAAACAGACTATCTCAGAAGTTGGTTTTTTTCCCCTTGCAATATCTGACTAGAATTGTTGAAGGCAAGAGGCTGAGTAGAGACTTGCAACTCAATAATTCGCTATTGACAGGAATTTTGAAAATGCAAAGCAAGTGCAACTATATTTGTGTTTTCAAGTAAAAAGAATGAGCTACAAGTTACTGTAGGGGTTTCATCTGTTTATTAAAGTGATCGATGTCCCTCAGTTTGAATCTGAAATAACTCCATATGAGAAAAATGTCAGAAAATGGAAAGATGTTCAAAGAGGGGCAAAAAAAGAAGGAAGCACTTTGATTTATGGTGTAAGAAAGCTAAATATAGGTCAGTGTATCACTTGGCAGTGAGCCATAGGGTGGGATACAGGATCTTAATTTTTAATGAAAATTTGAGAGATAAAAACACCAAGGAAACAGAATTGTAGCACTGGGATTTAAGCAGAAAGGAGAAGGAAAGGGAAAAAGGAGGGAAAATGATGAAGCTGAGAACAAAGCTGTTCTCTGTTCCTGGCCTTTATTTCCATACAACAGATTAACATTTGTAACACCAACAGAAGGAAGCTGTAAATAGCAAATAGCAGAGATCATGAACTTTGGGGTGAGCCGAGTGACTGTAGGCAGGAGCAGGGACACTGCTGTGTGACATCCCTGGGGGCAGAGGCCATGGCACTCCAGGGGGAGCATCCTGGGAGCAAGGGCTGCTTGGGAGCTGTTCTGATCTCCTGGAGCCTGTGGGTAATCCCAGCTGGCAGAATTCCTGAACCACAGAGCCTGGGGAGAGCAGTCCTTCCCTTGGACACCTGGGGAGACCAGGGGAGCCAAGCCATGGCTTAGCTGCAGAGTCAGAGCTCCTGGCAAACCTGTCTGTGGTCTGGGGCCCTAAACAGAGTCCTGACCACAGGGATGCTGGAACACCAATGGAATTCTCATCATCCCATGGAGGAGGTGGATGGAGTGGAGGTGGCAGTCCCCAGCATTAGTTCTGCTCTTTCCTCCCCCACCTTTGAAGGTTTCAGTGCAGAGGGACACTGAAGCCTTCCAACATGTCATCACTAGAGCTTATTTCACATGGAGAGGCTGTTCAGAGCTTTGTAATTGTAAGTACAGAATCCTGGGCTTTGTGCTGTGCAATCCAAGAAGTGTCTGATAGGCCAGGGACAGGGATAACTCCATTGGATGTCCAATTCCACAGTTTCTTTTCTTTTCTGGTATATATGAGTTGAGATCTTGTAGAAATGCTTTAATGGAGAGATGTCTGAGGTCTCTACGTCTGCACAGAATTCAGGGCCCTGTCTAGATGTTTAGGCAGGAATGAAAGGTCAACATGAAAATATTGTAATGGAGGAGCCTTCATTCTGCATTTTGAAATCTTTATTTACAGCAGCAAAAGGGAGCTGTAGGAAGTTTTCTGTGCACTGATCATGTACAAACTGCTTTTTAAGAACCTGTTACTGCATGTGCAATCTGTGCAAACAGAACTGTTTATGTCAGGCTTCAGGGAAAGCCTCTCCAGTGCTGGGAATGAAATGGCTCTTTCCAGCAAGCAAGGAGTCAGTCCCAGCATAATTACTGAGCTTTTGGGATCTGAGGTGTGATTTGTACCAGAGAAAGCTTCATTTATGGTGATGTTATTTCAGACATGCAAACCACACAAACCTGGACTTTTTCTTGCCATGCAACTGATAAGGTTCAGGCTTGAGGGATATATTTAAATGTGTCTTCTTGGTGAATACATGAGATCAGTGAGTAAGATAAGCCATGTTCCTGTAGTCATAGTCAAGCTGAATGTAGATTTCTTTTGCTAAAATCCTGGGGTTTTTTTCTTATTTAGACTAAAGAAAGTCAAGATGATGTTAAGCATTTAATTTGAATTTGAAAATGTCTTTTTTGCACATTTTTCAGCGTTGGTGTGATATCCTGGATACCTATGTTAAATCTTACTCAGAGATTATACATTAAGATAGCATAGCTTGACTATAAATGCCAAATATTTTCAGCTCTGCAATTTGACTGTAATTCTGTTAACTGATTCACTGTTGTCATAGTGGTTTTGTGGTATTAATGGATATATTTTAGGTGGCTGTAGACAAGTGATGCTTGGTCTTCTGTTTCTCATCCAAGCTATGTGGTCCCTGAAATTAGGGTATACTGAAAAATTAATTTCCTTTTAATTTTCTATTTTTATATCATGTTAGGTTACATTTCCTAAGTTTTGCTTAGTAAAGTGGCTTTAGCTGCTTTATGCAGCTGTCTGCACCATACACAGCTCAGGGAGCTGCAGAATTTTTTAAAAGGCTTTCACAGTGAGGCAAATGCAATGATTCCTTACCAGCTGGTTTATCAACTTGTTTTTGTGACCTTCTAAATTTTATAATACACATCATGGGGTTCCTCACTATTTAATGTTTTGAACTGAGGTGATGTTGCTGTTGGGCTTTAAGGCATATTGTGGTGCCAAGTCTTTCAAAGTGATTATTAAAATAATTAAAGTAAAAGGGCTTTCTTTGTCTTTATTATTCTGTTTGCGATCTACAGAATGCTTTATTTTCTGCTACTCTTGGAGAGCCTGCTCGCTCTCTGTGGGGATGGTGGGTACCAGCAGTGAGCTCCTGAAGGGGCTGTGAGCAGAGGAGACTCCTGCCTGTGTTTAGGTCATTTTCTCCCAGGGGATTGGTTTTAGTGGTGGGTTTGGTTGGGTTTTTTGAGATAAGAGGTTGTAATTACCTCCCTGCCCTGTCTCTCATGCAGACCTTGAATACCTGATGCACGCACGGCAACAGCTCCTGACCACAGCCAAGCGTTGGGATTCCACCTCTAAGACTATAGTGGAGTTTGAGCCTAATGAAACTACTGAATTGGAGAAGAGCCTTCTCACCAGATACCAAATCCCTCTGTCTGCTGACCAGCTGTTCACACAGTCTGTCCTGGACAAATCGTTGACCAAGACCAACTATCAGTCCCGGCTCCACGACCTCCTGTACATTGAGGAAATAGCACAGTATAAGGAAGTTAGCAAGTAAGTGTTTCCTTTATAAAAATACTCCTATTCAAATGAGGATGGCAGCTTTTCTCATTAAACCTACCTGCTTCGTTAAGATACTGAGTCTTCTTGTTTCTTTGGAATGAACCTGAATGAGCCTGGGAATAGTAATGTTTGGTAAAGGTCACTGGCCCTTAAAAAACAGAAATTACTGCTAAGTCATTGGGAACAGTCTCAGTCTGTGCTTACAATTGCAGGCACTAAGCAGCTGTTGTATATGGTTTTGTTAATTATTTTTGTTTCTAGTCTTTTGTCTGTCTATACAAAAATATGTTAGTAATAGTTATGTTTTTGTTCCTGTGTGAAAGTAGGTTATAACCAAGGAATATATAAAATCTTTGTATAAAGGGTTGAATTGTGGGTGGATCAAACTGATCTTGTGATAATGTGGCAGCTGACTTTATTTATTTCCTAAATAGGTTGACACCCAGCTTCTGAATAAAAGTTCCTAATAAAAAGCATGTAATAGACATGGTTTGATTTGTTGTGTCTTTAGGTGCTATGTACAGATTACCCAACTGGAGTAGCTGCATGAAAAGTATGGATTTAGGAAAAAGATGTGAAATTCCCGCTTAGAGACCCTCATGGCTACTTTTTTTTGTAGTTCAGCATTTGTGGTCAAAATTTTTCCTGCATTCCTGTGGTACTAAAGAGTTTTAAAGTGTTGCACTAGTCAGAATGGGAAGTCTAAGAGATAAAACATCCTTTTAGCCTAATTTGGTAGCAAATTTAGTTTTATCAATTACTAAACATTCCAAATCAGGAAGTCTTTTATAAGGTGAAGAACCACTCTGGAACTACAAAGATTCTGCTGGAATACCCCTCTAGAACTTAGAAAGAAAATACTTCCAGTAGCTGTATTTCTAATGCTTTTAAAGCAGAAAAATGGTTCAATTTCTTTTTAAAAAATCTCAGCTGAAGGGCAGTATTTGAACTATTTCTTCATATCTTTTATCACTGCTGCTCTGTGCTCTTGAGCTGGAGTCTAACACGTGGAGGAATCATTCTTGAGCACTGTTCCAGCATGCAGAAATACTCTCCATCATACATATTTATAAACAGGTTGACTCTTCTAAGGCTTTTTGAAACAAAAGTGGATTTAAAGTAAATATTATGAAATATGATCAAAACATGAACAATGTTTTTATTGAGTGAATTTTCACCTTGAGAGCTGCACTCTCATGCCTCGTAGGACACCAAAGAGCAGCAAACCTGGAGAAATGAAAGAAAAATAAGTGTATCCTGTCTGTAATGCTTCCCTTTTGGATTATGTGGTGCAGCAATAAGTTATTGCTTGATAAGTTATAAGTAAGTGTTAATAACGTTCTTGAAATCTTCTGTTTTGATAGTGTTGATGACAGAAATATTCTTTTGATCTTGTAGCTGACCCACTTTATTGCAGCAAGGCTCCAACCAGCACACATTTCCGCTCCTCTGTGGCTAAGATCACACACTTGCTATTCTCCAGTGAAGTGTCAGGGTTGTGAGCCTTGGAATGGGCTGAGAAATACAGATGCGAGTGGGTTGTGACACCTCTGAAGTGGTGCCAGAGTGGCAGCGCTGAGGAGCTGTGCACTTCAGAGGCTTTGTGAGTGTGCATTGTCGGAGCCGTGGGATCGCAGCGTGGTCTCTCTGACAGCCTGGAGTAACACGAGTGGCTGCAGTTCACACTGAAGGGTGGCCTTGCTTTTTAGGAAGGTTGGTAGTTTCTCACTTTCCAGGAAAGAGCTGTTTCAGGCTTTGTGTGGAATCACCTGAGTCAGTATTGGGTCAAAGTTGCAGTGGCTCTGACATGTCTTGAATTCAGTTATGACAGAGTTCTGGATAGTTCTTGAAATATTTTAATATTTCGAGATAGTTCTTGATTATTTTAATATTTCAAGAGGCATTCAATATTAATATTATATAATTAATGTTATATATTATTATATAATAATAATATATTATAGAAATATATACTATATTATAGTTATAATATTATATAATATTATTATTATTTATCAATATTAAAATATATTTTAATATTTCAAGAGGCATTTATACAAGTTGCTCCGCATGAGTATCAGAAAATAGAATAATAAGGGAGTCACTGCTGTCGAATTTCCAAGTGCAAACACACTGTTTTTGAGGAAAAGCAAAGCAATGTTCCAGTCTTGATAGTAGTTTAGTTTTGGAGAGTGTTAATGTGTGTTCGTGGTTTTAAAACTCTTCCCTTCTCTCTTGCATATCGAAGAGAAAAGCAATATATACTTGTTAGAGCGACTAGAACATTTTCTTGTGCGCACATTAAAGTGTGCGAGGTGACAGACAGCTCCTCCCCTGCCACCAGAATTACAGAGCAGATTTATCCTCAAGGCTGGGAACACGTCAAACACTGACTCTGATGGCAAATAAATGTGCTTTTGTCATCGCTGTGTCTCGCACTGATCACTCCCCAGGCAGGTGTTGGTGTCACAGCAATGTGCTGAGTGTGCTCCTGCCAAGTGCCACCTGCGGCTCTGTCCAGCATGGCTTTATTTGCCTTTGGGGAGTTTATTGTTTGCATTGCTGCTGGATGATTAATGATTTATGAAGTCTTTCTTGATAATTATTCTGTGGTTTTAACTATGACCAACAGGTTTTCTTGTAGCTGCTCCGTGAGCCCTGCAGGTGGGCTGGTGTTTGCAGGGCTGGGGAGGAAGTCAAAGTTTTTGTTTGTTTTTTATGAGCCTGACTGAACGCCTTATTTTGTCTAACCCTGCAAAGCAATGGGAGAAATGGATGAAAGAAGCAACTTCTGTTGTTTTTTTTTTTTAAAAATCAGATTCACAGAGAATTTTGTAGTTTTGTAGCTTGCCAGAAGGTGTCAGCTTGCTCAATGGAAATTGCTTGATATCTAAACTTGAGATTCCCTTCAGCACAGCAGATGCAGTTCAGTCCTTTATGAAAACACTAACCTGTGCCTGGTCTCAGAAAGGCAATAAAACTGTTCTGCAGCACGTTTGTATAAATCTGAATTTGAGCTGATACATATTCAACAGCACAGGGATCAACTTTAGGGAAGTTTCAGCAAAATAAATTCACAATAGCAAATGATTGTATCTCAGTAAGAATTCCCAGCCCTTGTTACTCAGTTAAATGTTTTATATTCTATTTAACAAGGACATATGAGCTGTTTCAGATGTTGCTGATGGCTCCTCTGGAATAGTGCAGCACATGTACAGAGGAAATCTTGTTTTTTTGGTTGGGTTTTTTACTGATACCTGTGGAAATTGGAAGGATTGGGTGAATGCTTTCACTGTAGCTTGTGCAGTGACATTCATGGTCACTGATGAACCAAAGAAATCCCTGTTAGGTAAGAAAACTTCCCTTGCTTTTGGAGAGTGGAGGGCTGGGAAATCTGGATCTGACAATGCCCATATTATGTAAAGTAGCTGTTACCACATGGGGGCAAACTTGCAGTTTTTGTGCAAAATTCGTGATTTGCCAGAGCTGAAAAAATAGATTTGATTGGTTTGGTAGATGTTTAATTACCAAGCAAGCTAAAATGTTGGATTTTATTGTTAGAGGCTTGTGATTGTTGATACTGCAGGGCTTAAATGATCAGTTACCTGTTTATTAGGTTAAAATAGAAATTATTAGAAGAACAGATCAAATAAAACCAGTATGGGTAGGAAAAGTATTATAAGAAAATAATGTATTCTTCCAAGAGGTTTTATTTAATTTGTGAATGAGTTTTACTTTTTTTCTGTAATTTGTTGCAGATTTAGGAAAAAGTTGCAAATGGGAAAAGAACTGAATATTGTTACTGTGTCAGACTTTTTCCCCCTTCCTTCTTTGTAAAACCAGGTTGAAGCAATCTGTTGAAAAAACCCCAACACTATGGAAGAGATTACTGTGCATTGGTGAGAGGTCAATAAAGTGTGCTAATAAGTCACTTTAATGTGCTGTGTATGTGACTTCTGGAAAATGCTAACTGCAGAGTATGAATCTGGTCCATCTCTGATTACAGGAGGAAGCTGCTGCTAATGGGAGTTCTGTGCCTAGATGTTTATAGGGCTGAGCCTGCGATGCCGTTCCCTCATTTCAAATGAAATGATATCATTTTAATGCCTACAATCTGATTTGTTTCAGTGCATTTTAATCAATCCCTCTGAATTATTGGTATAATTCCATTTAACTTTTAAGATGGAGATTGCCCTCTTTGGTGTGCAGCCTGGCAGAGACAGATGGGATAAACAGGAATCTTGCTCTGTTCTTTGCCTTCCTGTCTCTGCTTGCATACCTAACATAGGATTACAAACTATTTAAATAGAAATTTTTACTGCTTTGGGACATGTAATTCATCCACTCTCAGCTTTTCTTGGTGTCTAGTATTCGTTTCTCTCTTGTGAGGGCTCTTTTTTAAAACTTCACAGGTGTTGATTCTTTTAAATATATACTTTATAGGCTACAATCAAAAGGAGAAAGTGTGGATATTTGACAGCTGTGTGCTTATAAAGGGCAAGTTTGACCTTACTTGTTTATACTAAAACCCAATTAATGCAGTGAATCTTCACTCCGAACGCCTGAAATTTCCGAATCTGAGAGCATTTTTGTGCACTGACTCGCTGCTTTCTCCCTTAGGTTCAACATTAAAGTGCAATTGCAGATTGTAGCAAGCTTCATGCTCACTGGTGTTTCTGGAGGTGCAAAATATGCCCAAAATGGACAACTTTTTGGCCGCTTTAAGCTCACGGAGACGCTTTCCGAAGACACTTTGGCTGGACGGCTGGTGATGACCAAAGTCAATGCTGTTTATTTATTGCCTGTCACTAAAGAAAAGTCAGCACAGAGCCAAGGAACCAAAGAGAAGGTTTATGAAGCAGCTATCGAGGAGAAGACAAAGGATTATATCTTCTTGAGGGTATCCAGGGAATGCTGCGAGGAGCTTAATCTTCGGGCAGATTGTGAAATGCAGGTGGGTCTGGTGAAGGTGTGGGGTCAGAACTCTTTGCCTTGTGTTTGCTTTGGCTCCATAATTGATTTGGTTACCAAACAGAAATAACCTCATGTTAAGGTCACTGGAATTGCCTGAAATGAATGCGTTTTCACCAAAGGTTTATCTCCTCTCATTTATTTTGTTTTGGGGAAATATATGCAAGAATCTTAATGTCTTAATTTAACATGGATAATTGGTCTGGGAAGACTTACGTTGTTCTGAGCTCTTGGTTTTGTGTTTGTTTTCTTAAAACAATGATTAAACTTACTAATTGATTCTATTGGAAACTCGACTGGAATGCAGAATGAGCTGAGGCTTCAGGAATTGGCTAATTTTTCCTTGAGTGTCTTGTAAATCTTAGCCCGAGGCAGCAGATTTATTCGGCATTAGAAATTGGGTCCTGAAGTTGTTTGTAAAATCATTTTGGCCTTCATGCATGTGAACTGGTGGTCAGATTCTTAAAGCATTACCTGTATTTAAATGTATTTGAATTGTGAGGAATTTTTCTATGATTAAGGATTAACTGAAATTTTGGAAAGGGGTGCTCAGACCAGAGCTGAGGAGGTTGTAATTTGGATGTACAGAGTTTTTTGTAAAACCAGGTTGAAGCAATCTGTTTAAAAAACCACTATT
Source organism: Origma solitaria (assembly GCA_013397895.1). Taxonomy (NCBI): domain Eukaryota; kingdom Metazoa; phylum Chordata; class Aves; order Passeriformes; family Acanthizidae; genus Origma; species Origma solitaria. Next base: position 546,470 of record VZRL01006278.1, on the reverse strand, counting down.
AAAAAAAAAATCTGGAGATTTTTGCTACTCTCTTCAGTAGAGTTGATTTTCCCTATGTGATTCTCAAACACTGATAAAACTGCTTTGATTTCTGTGGATTTTGGATAAGTTGGGTGGTTTCTTTCCTTTTTCTTTTTCTTTCCTTTTTCTCGGAAACTTGGTAGTGTCTTGTTTACCTCCTCTTCTGGCTTAACCATAATAAATACACAATTCTGCTTTTATCAACTAATGGTTAATGGTTAATTAATGGTTATTCATAAGGTGGAGTGGAGTGAATTTTAAAGCCCTGTGGCTGCTGCCACTGTTTTATTTTTGGGGTGGTTCCTCTGTTCTGTGTCCTGCTCCGTGAGCCTGGTGATGGATTAAGTTCCTTCCCCACTGCTTCCTGGTTATATATATATTAATATAATTATATATTTTTTAATATATATATATATTGGTATATAAAAAATAGAAATATATTTATAAATAATGTAATATAATATAANTATTAATAGATATTCCTGGAATATATATTAAAGCAGCTTACATGGCTCTCTTTCCCACGTGGCCTCATTCAGTGCTTGCAGCAGCAAATAGAAGGATTTGATTCCATCCAAGCAGCGTTAAATCAAAACAAATCCCAGGCTGTTGGAAAGTGGTGGGTGCAGGTGGATAATAGAGGTATTGAATGCCAGGCACCTTGCTTGGGCTCCCAGAAGGGACTGTTGAAGTGCCCCCACATGAGCATCTCAGTTCTTCGGCATTTAAATCACCCTCGGTCACTGTGTGGTCTTTTGGCAGCCTCGAGTCTGTCTGGCCAAAGGTATTTTCCCCAAACAGATCAAACCACGAGTTTGGGAGCATTGCCACGTGAGTGGCAGTGGTTCCCACACATCTGCAGGATGTGTTTGGGGACAGAGCCCTGAGCAGGGATGGGTGGGACAGAGCTCGGGAAGGAGCTCCAGGTGGCCCTGGGGCAGCAGGGACTGAGCTGTCCCTCCTGGCAGTGCCAACCCACCCAGACTGAGGGGTGTTGGGGAGGATGAAATAGGAAAGCCTTATCAATATGATTACCTGGCAAGAGATGCTGAGAATATGGAAACTATGAGCGAGATTGAAATGAAGACAAGCTTGGAGATACCAAACCCCAGGTACTGAACAACTGGAAACAATGGTGTGGCCACTGAAGGGAATCCCCTTTGGATTAAACAATCCCCTCTGCTTGCAGACAGCTCCAAGGGGCAGAGCAGACCCTGCCAACTTGGCAGAGGGTCCAAAAAGCAGTTTTTAGGGTTTAAAATATAACGCCGTATGGTAATGCAATGACTCTCATAGGCTGTGTGTAAATGCTGTAGGATTTGTAGCTTGTTCTAGATTGGTTAGTGAAAATTAGAATATTCAGCACAGAAGATGATTTATTGTATTGTAAACGGCAACCACGGGATTCTATTCTGTACTTTTCTTCTCCCTCTCTCTCCCCTCTCTCCTTGCTCTGAGCTGTGTCTGGCAGCTCCCAGCAGCTCCCCTACACCCACACCTTTCACAATAAACCTCATCAGAGATCTCTCGTCTCCGTCCCAACCGTCTGAAACAAACCCCAAATCCCACAGACGGCAATCCTACAGAGGGGCTGGGGGGCAGAGGCTGCATGGTGGGGAAAAGGAACTCTTGAATTCATGTGTCCTATTTAAAAAAGGTTTTCCTAGCAGTTACAAACACCTCAGCGAGCTCCACGCTTAACGTTGTCAGATTTGTTGCTGCCCTTGTCTTCAGACTTATGGTTGTACATCTTGCTGTAAAATGTGATAGTCAGGATGAATATTTAATGTCTTTATATCTGCCAGAGATGGGAAGTTAATGGCTACACTCTGCAGGGATACAGGCAAACATGGTTTATTTACAGCAAAGCTAGTGTTGATTTTACATGCTACATAAAGAGATGAATGCTGTAATGCTGAAATAAGGGCAGGAGAAAGAAAATGCTGATTTACAAATCCTTTTGAAGGAGATGATCTGCAAGGAGTAAACTCTACTGTGCACGAGTGTGAGGGAGCCTTGTGGGCAGATGAAGGAGTGCCAAGTAGAACAATTGGTTAAATCTAGAAGGATAAATTATTCCTCTGTATGGGGAATCTTCTTCCCTAGGAGAAAGGTTCCTGAGAGAAGTTTATATGGCTTTGAAAGAGAAGCGATCGCTTTTCTTTCCTCCTCTCCTTCCTTTTTAACTGACAAGGACTTTTAAAGGTTTTTATATCAATTATCAAAAAAGACAGTTATAAATATATATGCTAGTATTGCTTTGTGTTTGTTGAACTTTCTGGTTGGTAGCACTAATTACCATGAGATTAAAGTGTGATTAAGTAAGGAGACCAACAGGAAATCAGTGAATGCTAGAGGAGGACGTTCTTAGATCTGAGTGTGGGTTGTTGCTGTGGGCATGGGGTGCATTTGGGATTACAGACACCTCTGTGGATTTTTTCTGGGCTCACATGGCTGCAGTTCCTTGGTTTGTGATGCTGCTGATGGACCAGATTCAGCTCATCTTTGCTCTCTTTCTGTCCTTCTCATCTCTGAATTGGTAGCACAGACCAGCTTCTGCAGGGTGGTTGTGAAACCTTTCGGTGCAGATGGCTGTAGAAATTGTAGAATAATTGATATTTCCAGGTAGGTGAGGGGTGCAGTAATTTGGCTGCTGTTGGTAACATGTTCACACTCATTGTAAATGTCAGAAAGGGACTTATTTACTTCTATTTAATAAAAAATGCTTATTAGAGTTGTAACACAACAATTACGTAAATACATAGTGACAGCAGTGCTTTGGAAAAAAACTTAAAAATGTGTATTAGTCACTTGAAGTTCTTCAGCAGCTTTTGGTGTTTTCATAGTGGTTTATATTAGTGCAGATCTGTGTCAGATTTTGTCTAAAGGCTTCTGTGTTGTGAACGTCGAGTTCTTCAGCATAATGTTCTGATGAAATTCATTTGTTTCTGGGGAGGTTAATAATTGCAAATTTAAATATGTGTAAATGATAATCTGAGTGAACTGTTTTTATGAATAATTTCCCCAGGAGCTGCTTTTATCCCTTGTTCAAATTTAGAATGTATTTTCCTCTTTACCCTTTCAGTGTGTGTATGTGTCAACTTTCACTATCCATTGTTCCGTTCTGAATCAATCAGGAATGTTGAGTGCTCTGCATGATTTTTCTGGCTTTGTACCAGAATTTATGTTGGCAATATCTTTTATTTACTTGCATTAAAACACCTGTAAATGCAAGAACAAGACCAAGAATATATTGCTGAGCAGCTAATTGTTAGAAATGAACTTTTGGAGAGTCCTAATAACTGAACAAAAATGACAAATTCTGCTGTTTCACAGTGTTTGACTAGAAATAATGTTTGGGGTTTATCCTTGCTGGTAACACATCTGATTTATGTCGTCTGTTGATCTGGTAGAATTTCTGGTGTGACATTTTTTTGAGGTTGTTCTTACAATAAGAGATGAAAGCTTATATTTGTAAAAACAATGTTTTAGGACAACAATATTTTTCAGGAGTGTTTTTTGTATTTAAAAAAGCAATTCCAAGAATGCTTTCCCTTGAATTTTTTTCTGTAAGATCAGTGGAGTCTGATCTTAAAAGTCAAACAACACAATTAAATTAGAGAAAATGCTGTATTTATCTTTGATTCAAACCCAGAAAAACTAGCGAGTTAATTTTATCACAGATCTTTGGATTGAATGCTGTTTGCTGTTTTCTTCTGAGAGCCAGTGGTCTAAGTAAGATAAAAAATATATCATGTACAGCAAAGTCTAATTAGTATTTTCAAAATGAATCCTTTTTGTTCACCTCTCCATTTATTGCTTGGCTCGTGCAGGTCGAACTTCAGTTCCAGCTGAACCGCTTACCCCTGTGTGAAATGCATTATGCCTTGGACAGGATTAAGGACAACAGCATTTTGTTTCCAGATGTCAGCATGACTCCCACCATCCCCTGGAGTCCCAACAGGTACAGCAACACGAACACTTTGGTAGCAAAGATGTGTGGAAATGCAGCACTGAGTTTCTCAGAGCAGATGGCTGAGATCTCTCCTCGCACGGGCAGCAAGGTGTGCTCGTCGTTAATGGTGAGGGGCTCAGAGCAGGGAGAGAAAGTGCCCTAAATAAAACAGGAATGGTCCTGCGAGGGCCAGAGCCCTCTGAGTGCTGTCCTGTGCCCGAGCTGGGGCTCTGGAGCCATCGCAGTTGGGCTGTGGCTGCAGGAACAGCTCTGCTGAGGAACAGCTCTGCTGCTGTTCCTTGCTGTGCCATCCTCACTGAAAACATGGTCCTGTATAGAACAGCAGTGCCAGTGCAGGGTTTGCTGTGCAGGATCCAAGCTGTGCTGATCCTGTCTGCAGGGACTGACCCATTGGAACTTGATCCTTTATAGGACAGCAGTGCCAGTGCAGGGTTTGCTGTGCAGGATCCAAGCTGTGCTGATCCTGTGTGCAGGGACTGATCCATTAGAGCTTGATCCTTTATAGAACAGCAGTGCCAGTGCAGGGTTTGCTGTGCAGGATCCAAGCTGTGCTGATCCTGTCTGCAGGGACTGACCCATTGGAACTTGATCCTGTATAGAACAGCAGTGCCAGTGCAGGGTTTGCTGTGCAGGATCCAAGCTGTGCTGATCCTGTGTGCAGGGACTGACCCATTGGAACTTGATCCTTTATAGAACAGCAGTGCCAGTGCAGGGTTTGCTGTGCAGGATCCAAGCTGTGCTGATCCTGTGTGCAGGGACTGATCCATTGGAACTTGATCCTTTATAGGACAGCAGTGCCAGTGCAGGGTTTGCTGTGCAGGATCCAAGCTGTGCTGATCCTGTGTGCAGGGACTGATCCATTGGAACTTGATCCTTTATAGGACAGCAGTGCCAGTGCAGGGTTTGCTGTGCTCCTGGGTGTGCTGATCCTGTCTGTAAGGACTGATCCATTAGAGCTTGATCCTTTATAGGATAGCAGTGCCAGTTCAGGGGTTTGCTGTGCAGGATCCAAGCTGTGCTGATCCTGTGTGCAGGGATTGACCCATTGGAACTTGATCCTTTATAGAACAGCAGTGCCAGTCCAGGGGTTTGCTGTGCTCCCAGGTGTGCTGATCCTGTGTGCAGGGACTGTCCCATTAGAGACTGAGCTGCACTGAGCCCAGATTTTCACATCCCTGAGGGCTGTGGAAGCTGTGGCAATGACTCTTGAAGGATCAGCCCTGCACTTACAGGCAGCCCGGAGATTCTTTCTACCCATGTCTCACAGTTTCCTTTATGAAATTATAAACCCCTGTGTTATATAAATACTTCTAAAGAAACTTAAGGCTGTTGCAGGGAAAATAGCTTGTCTGGAAGAGGAAGCTGAGGGAAGAGAGAAGTGAGGCTGTGTGGCTCAGGGAGCGTTCTGCTCTTGGTGAAGGAGGTGTGAGGTTTCTGTGCTGGGACACTAGGGAAGCAAGAGGAATGTGGTGGAACTGATAGTCTGTGCAGCCTGGGAGGAGTCATGGGGGTCTTGAAAGTGAGAATTAGGAGTGTGATTGTCATGCAGGACAGATCAGGAGATAGCCCAGGGGTGAAAAGGAAAGTGATCTGTCAGAATCCGGAGACAGTGAGGTACTGTAAAACAACAATTACTGAAAAATTATAGCTTGTCTCTGGAAGTGTGAGAAGAACATAAATAAAAGGGTGGGGTCAGTGTTCTGGGTGGGATGATCACTGTGTGCATCAGAGCTCTGACAGTACTGAGAGAATGAAGGGAATAGCTTCTGTGCAGAACTACACTGCAAAGCTAATGGAGGTCAGGGACAATCTGTTCACTGACTTAATTAGCTTTTGAGTGAATCTTACAAGGAAATGGTGGTGAAGAATAGTTTGGAAGTAAGCAGTGATTTCTGTAAAAAGGAGGTAAGTCAAGTAGGGCAGAACTTTCATCTTCTATGTACATATCAGTTGTAGTTGATACGTTGGTATAATTTTTTGTATTTTTCATATACATAAATATGTAATGGTTATAGTTCAGTTTAAGTCAGTTCCATCTGGTGGCTTGATTTGTCCTTCCTTAAGAATCAAACTAACTCCAAACTGTCTTCCCTGTTTTTCTTCTGTTTTTCTGTCCCTGTTCCTTTCCAGTATTTCTTATTCTCTTGCCAGCTTGTTGTTCATAGGCATCTTAAAAGTGAGGAATTCAGTCAGTTCCCTCTTGATCTAACTCCCTGTTGCTAACTGCTGCTGAACAGAAACTTCCCCAGTCTGTAAGAAGTGTGCTGCTTGCACCAAAGCAGATCACATTACTGAAGTATGGCCATATGTGCAGCAGTGACAGGTGTTTTTTACTATGCACGTCTACTTTTAAATCTGTCAGTGGCAATATTAAAAGCTCTGTCTAGAAATCTTTAACCTCTTATGCTCACTGGAATTTTCTGAAAGCGTCTTCCCACCAATGCATCACTGGCTGCTTGCAGCAAAAATCCTTTTTTTTAGACTGCTTTCCCTTTAGAGGTATGTGCCTTGGTGATCTTAAAAAAAAAGTAAATGGAAGTTTGTAGTTAATTGATAGCCAGTAGTTTTAAAATTTGATTGTAGATGAGTTCTTCCAAGCCCTGGGGTTGTGTAAGTGTTGCCTTTGAAAGTGGACAATGTAAATGCTGCAGGGAAGAAACATAACTAATATACCTATTATTTTGCATGAGAACAGTAGGAAATCATTGTGTGTTTACTTGCTTTTGTTATTAGGGGACAGTGCAGTTTATACTTCTAAAATGTGTGCTCTGCAGGTTAACTGTTGTTACATGAGATGAAGTCAATTGAGAATAGGTTGAAAAAACCCCTGATTTATTGCAAAAAACAACTGATTTATTGCAAATACCAAATTTTTATTATTCCAGCGTGTGATTATTTTGCGAGATCTGTTGATTTGTTTCACGTGCCTCAATGCCAATCCATACAGAGCTCTTTAATTAAAAGCTCTTTAATTCCTTTACCGTTTTTGAACTCTGGTTTAATTCCTGCCTGCCAGGGGGCTGTGAACACTCCTGTCTAACCTGTGCTCCTTTGGCAGGCAATGGGATGAGCAGTTGGACCCTCGACTCAACGCCAAGCAGAAGGAGGCTGTTCTGGCCATCACCACCCCGCTCTCCATACAACTGCCTCCTGTTCTTATCATCGGTCCCTATGGGACAGGAAAAACCTTCACTCTGGCTCAGGCAGTCAAGCACATCCTCCAGCAGCAGGACACCAGGTGAGTGGGCACTGAGCGCCCTTAGAGAGGATGGGCTTCTTTTGTTTAAATTCAGGAGAAAGGTAGAAATACAGAATTGCCATCCCAAGCTATTCGGCACCGTTTGGGACGATAAAATAATTTTGTAATCTTAGCCTGTATTTGCCATTTAGAACAAAACTAATGAAAGTGGAAGTTATGTAAGAGTGGCTGTGATTTGCTCGGCATGGGAAGTTTTGCAGGGTGGTAGATAATAAAAACTGTCCTTTAAAATCAAGTCTAGATTAATAATTACAAAATAACTATTGAGAAAGTGTTTGAGCTTTAAATCTTCTGCTAACTGAAGGGTCTGAGTTGAGTGCTGAATGATGGGAAGTGCAGCAGGTCAGTGAGCAGTTTCATGAAGAGGAATGTGCAGATGGCCTCTGTTTCCTTTTTTTTGTATTCTACTGCTTTGAATTGTTTTCTGTTTCTTCATTGCTTTTTTATTTGCATCCATTTATTCCAGCAGGATTCTCATTTGCACCCATTCTAATAGTGCTGCTGATCTCTACATAAAGGATTATTTACATCCATATGTAGAAGCAGGCAATCCCCAGGCAAGACCTCTCAGGTATTTTTTTAAGGCTTATTATGTATCTATAAAATATTATTCTTAAGAAAAGGTGTCTATAAAAAGGGTTAAAGAACTTTTAAAATGTAAAAGCATATTGGCATTACCAGCAGTGCTTTTAAAAACAGCCTAAAAGGAACGTGAAATATTGTAACATAATTTTGGGTCATTTGTTAAATAAAGATAAAGACATCCTTTTTTAAGCTTTTATTATTCTATTGATAAATGTGTCTTTCCTAATGAGCAAGCTTTTGATATGCTCCTCTAAAAGCTATTATGATAAAGTAAAATTGTATTTTAATTTCTGAAAATTTTGACTTACATTTACAAAGCTAATTTGGAAACTGGGGCTCCCCACTTGGCTTCTTGGAGAAAAACTTTGATGTCATAGGAGTTATTTATTTAGAGAAACATGTGAAGATAGTTTGGCCTCTTCTGATAAATCAGTTTGAAGAGATTGTATATGTATTGAAATGTACTTACCGTGGGTGTTTTGGGGAAATTAATTAAGGGGGAAAAAAAAGAAGTGGAATCTTAAGAGCAAGGAGGGTAAATTTGCATGGAAATAGTTAAGGAGGATTTACTTATGGACATTCCTGGAAATGTTTTGCCCAATAATCTCAATGTGTACTTTATACTGCTCACTTGGAATATATATATATATTTTATTTTTTTTTCTTAAATGATGGGCATCATTTTCTGAATGCCAGTGGGTGACTTTATACCATTACTAAGAAAATGACTCTTTGTTTACTTGTTAGCTATTAAAAGCCATCCTGGACTTTTTAAATGCAATGTCAGTAAAGGCAATGAAGTTATGTGAAAGGGCTGCGTTTGCAACAGGTGTAAATTCCCTTTATTGCCATGGGACATTTGACAGACATCTGGCCAAGGAAAAGAAGGCAGAGTCCTTTGGAGGAGTTACCTTTGATCTTGTGTTTTAACACAGATTGTCTTAAGGTGGTTTGTAAAGCACTTTGTGATGAAAAGCATTACGGTGTCTTAATTTTCTGGAGGGAAGAAATGTGTGTAATTGACACTTTTGGGAATATTGATGTGTGATTTCACAGAGCAAGGAATTAAAGTTCAATAGTTTTATGGTTGCTGCCTTGTTTTCAGCTGTGTAGTGCAGCCTCAGAAATATTATGGAAAGCACAAAAAGTGGTAATTTTCTTATGGTTCAAATTTATGTACATATTTTCCAAGAAAATCATAGCACATAATTTAAAAGTCACGGAATGTTTGAATTTAAGCCCAATTGTCGTAGCATTTGTTACGAAGACTTCAGAAAGTGCAGCTGTAGATTGTGTGATGATTGTTCAAATAGTCAGGATACCTCTATAAAAAAATGGAACTTTACCTCTGTAAAAAATGGAACTTTACCTCTATAAAAAATGAAACTTTACCTCTATTAAAAATGGAACTTTACCTCTATAAAAAAACGGAACTTTTGGAGAATGGAGGCACCTCTGGAGCTGTGTATTTATGGTAATGGATCCACAAGTGTGTATGGTTCAAATACAAAATCTGACATAAAATTGCTGTTTGGGCACTGAGTGCATTAACCTGCCCTGGCAGGAGTTAAAGGTCAATTTTTCTGAATCATAACCTGGAGTTGTGTGAGACTCCCAGCTCAGAATTAATTATGGATATCCCTCCCTCCCTGACTGGTGTAGAGGTGTATTTTCAAATTAAAGTCATTACTGTTAGATTAACCAGGGGGATCTGAGCCTCTTGCAGTATTTTAGAGGAACCATCAAGTGGAGTGGAAGCAGTTAATTATTCAGTTATGTTGTGTTTTTAAATAACTGAACACTTTGCTGTAGGTTTTATGCCTTATTTACTCTACAAGTGATGAGTTGACTTAGTGGGGAGCAGCATAATATTTTATAATATTTATGTTGTTTTTTAAAGAAGGAAAGCTAAATTATTTAAGGTTTGGTACTGAAAACCGTGTAGATATTTTTGTGGGTAAGATGTACACTAAATAAATTATCCTGTCAGTGATGTGACATGAAAGTTTGAGAAGTGGAGTTTGTGGGGTTTTTTGTTTAAATATCATGTTATAAATTTGGATTTTTTTCTTAATAAAATAGCTCCCTATGCCCTTTGGAAAATTCAAAGTCAGAATGAACACTGAGAATTTATGTTAAATCTAAGTTCTGCACCTAAGTGAAATACCAGTGAAGCCTGAAGGCCAAATTCTCGTTGTCCGGATGCCCATAAACAAATTATTACCCAGAAAAATCCCTGTGCCCCTGGGTTTGATTAGATGAGTCAACTGTATTAGGGGCGCACTCCAAACCTGTCTTTTTTCTGGAGAAACTTGACACTGAAACAATTGCATATCCTTATGGAAATGAATGCAGAAATGTTTCTGAAGGAACGAAACCCAAACCCAAGCTGCAGCTGGGAGGAGAGAACCTCGGCTAGGTTGGAGGGTGAGAGAGTTGATTTGGAGTGCTGGAGCTGCCAGGCACCTTCAGAGGCTGAGTCAGAGCAGCAGGAGGGAGTAATTGGCTCCTAATTTGTATATTATTTTCTCCGTGGATGTGCCTGTCTCCATCAGCTGCTAGAACCTTCTGGAGGTGGGAGAGCACTGTGGCAGGAGAATTCGCATTATCTCTCTCTCCTGAAAGCTCCAGGAAGCAGATAGCAGCAATTCCTCTGTATGTTTCTGGGCAGTGGTTGAGGTATGCATTTTAATATTGATTTAATATTATTTTAGTCACATATTTCAGATGTAGATGTTTCCATACCCTGGTTTTGTATGGATTACTAAGGGAAGAGGAAAGAGGTTGATACAGCCTTTATCTATTTAGTATTTTTATTTATTCCTGAGCATGTTCTTGCTGTCCATTCAGAAAATAAGTTGATTCTGCTGAAGATATCCCAGTGAAACCCCTTCAGTTCATCTTTTGGTGCTTTGATCATATGTAAGTCCTACATATATCCTGGAACCAGAGCTTCAGTGTGTGGCTGCTCCCTAGGAGTTACCCAGGTTATAAAAAACAGTCAGAGGAGCAAACCAGAGCTGAATTAACAAAGAAAGCAAACAGCAAGCCAGACCAAAAACCCTTAGCAAGTTTTAAAAGACGATTACTCTTTTTTTCCAAATGAGTTCTTGTACTGAAAATGGAATTAATTTATCTTATCAAATGTTAGTTTGTAAAATAAATGGCTCTTCTGCCGAATACTTTTTTATTCTTGAAACTCTAGCTTCCATTTTATGCATTCTTAAAGGAAAAGGGATTAAAAAAGAGAACTTTCAAGTTGCAGGGCAGCTTCTTCACATGTTCTCTGCATCCTAAGGAACCTACTTATTTGTGAGAATGAGCCTCTCTTTGGAGGTGGATCCAAAGACATGGAAGAGGGAAATCTTTTAAAGTTTTCTTTGGGCTTCTTGGGAATACTTCGATTTATTTTTCTTCAATGGTCTCTCAACAGAGGCATGAAATGATCCTGCTAGATTCCTTTCCCTCTGAGTTTCTGTGCGCTTTTTCCTTGAGGGATTTCAGGTGACAAAGGACAAAGCCTGAGGAGCTGGGATTTATCCAAGCAGGGTTTATTGGAGCACAGGGGAAGGGGAGAGTCCTGACCTTCCCATTCTGAACTGGGACCAGTCAGTGTTTTCCAGTTCAGAGGAGGGAAAAGAGTTTTGAAGAAGTTTAGTCCCCACTCACTGTTGCAGTCAAAAGTCTCTGTTGCAGGACAGGACTGCAAATGAAACTCTTTTTAGCCTCCCTCATGGGTTCTGACTCCAGACTCCCCCTTTAGGAAATATAAAAGTGTATTTTAAGTGGCTGGAGACAATCCCAGCCTGGAACTACTCAGTTTGAGTTGCACTTGGTTGCAGTAGTTGGGGGAATTTTCCCTTGTGCTGTGGTGCTGGGCAGGTGATGGAGCACAGGCAGGTCAGCCTCCAGCTCGTGCCATTCCTTGGCTGGGGATGCACAGAGCTGAGCCTCTGGTGTGAGTATCCCCATGCCACATTTAGAAATAAAAGTGCTCTGAATTTCCCCAGGAAATGCAGATTCCACACATGCTAACCAAGCATTAAGTGCAGTGGATATTTTCAGTGCCTTTGTTTGCAGAAGAGTGAGTCCCTACCTATAATCTTCTTGCATTTCCATTCTGAGGCAATTCTCCAGGTATTTGCTAGAAATTTCACCACCTGTGGTTCAGGTAAACCTTACCCTACAAGGTTTTAATTTCTCTAGGATTAAAATCTTGATATGAGGCACGTGATGGGAGAAAATCTCTTGTGAGCTGTGGCTGGTTTGGGTTCTGTGGCTGCAGCCTTTGCCCACTTTGTGCCCAGATAATAACAGAATGTGTTGTGGGTGCTGAGGAGTGTTTTGATTAGGGAATCAGTCATGCCCTGGCTCTGCTAGAGTTCAGGGACTCTGCTCATGCAGGTGTGAACGTTTTAGAAGTTTAGTCTTTTCTTTAATCCAAAGTTAAGGGCATGTTACAGAGGTGAAATGTTATGATTTGTGTTAAGCTGGTAAACCCCGTTTTTGTAATTGGTTGTTCTAACTTTGAGGAAAAAACACCTAATAATGAAATGGTAGGGGATTTTATTGGCCCGAGCTGCACCTGAGAAAGAAAGTCCTTGTTCAGTGAGGCTTAACTTCTATCACGACATTTTCGAGGTAGTCACATCTGTCAGGTGTTTTTATGCCAGTGGTGAATAATAGCTCTGGGATACCTTTTTGATCTCACATCAAAATAAAAGAAATTAATGGGTAAGCAGCAATGCAGTTTGAAATGCTGTCAGCCAATCTGTGAGTCACCCACAGTTGAATTTTCGTAATAAAAGACAGTGCATGGTATAATAATGTCTAATAACCATAATATTTTGCATTTCAATAGCACCTTTCATCCAAGAATCTCAAAGTGCTTTACAAACATAAACTCCCCATAAACTCAGTAATGCTCACAGTACTCTGTGAGGTGCTGGGTAAGTATTCCCTCAGTTCAGGCTGGGAAAATGAAGCACAGAAAAGCCGAGATAAAAAAGCTGGGGGAAGTGGAGCAGGGTTATCTCGGTCCTGGTTGGAGCTACCAGGCCGTGATTTGGTGGTGTTACATTGATGTAATAACAGTTTATCAAATAAAGCTCATCAGTTTGATGGCTGATAAGAAATAAATACCTGAGGGTGACATCAGAAGCTTGTTCTGAGGATGACTCAGGAGTGTGGGAGCTGCTCCTGCACTGAACTCACTTTTACCTGGAGTCACCTTTGGCCACCAGGTGTGGATTTGGGTTGGGTGTCTTATCAAATAAAAAGTCATTCAGGATCCTGAAGTGCCTTTGCATTTCTTTTTGTCCAAAATGGACATTGTATCTTCACAACCCAAATTTGTTCTAACCCTAATCCTTGTTTCTCTCACATTACATGGAGCTCAGCTGTAATTTTCAGACGTGGGTGGACATGTGATGTCCAGAGTCCAGCCAGAGCCATCATGTTTTGCAATTAGGTGCATAATTACACTTTTCCAAACACTTTATTAATGATTTGGGATTTGAACTATGGGTGCAGGGGAAATTAAATAATGAATAGCTAAACCAAACAGCATTAAATCCCATATTTAGAACTGAAATAATTTAATTAATTTCATCTTAATTTAGTTTGGAAATAAATTAAAAAACCTTTCATTCCGAACTTTAATATCTATACAATAATTTCTTGTAGTTTAAAGGTTCTACTTCAGATTTATAGTTCTTGATAGAGATCCTGGTGTTGAGGGACACCTGGAGGAGGTCACCTTTGTGCAGCTCCTTTGGATGTGTTTGAGTGGTTCTGTTCCCCCTGCGGAATTACTGTGCTCTCTTTTTGGGGCACAGCCTTTGTGTGCTCTGTGTTTCTGTTCCAGTTAGCTAAACTGGCAACTTGTCATCCCTTCCTGGGGAAAACCCATGCCTGATCCATGGGGTGGTGGTTGGAGTGACCCTGTGTGTCAGGAAGGACATTTGAAGGCAGTCAGTGTCCCGAGATTTCACACTCCAGCCAAACTTCTATCCAAATTCCTCTATCCAGTGTACCACAGTTATGGCCCTGGATGATAAAAAGATGAATACACCTTGGTTTTGGTTCTCAGAAGTCAAACAGCACTCAGGATGTGTGAAGGAGGAGCAGGATCTCAGTAATTTCATATATCATAGGCGTGGGTGAGATGTGCAGACCACTGTCAGTTCCATCCTGGGGCTATAGTTACACTTCAGATCAGGAAATATTTGTTAAAAATAAATTTATTGTAAGTTTAAAGTGAAATAGGCATTGGTGTGAGGGTCACAGAACATAAATGTTTGAAGAATTTACAGATTTCTGTATGTGAATTAATTGCTGCTGTTTGTGTAATATTGCACTGCAATAATGAAGGTGAATCCAAGGCATTTTAGCATGTAATTCTGCATGGTTGTAATGCTTGCTTCTTGAAGAAGATGTTCATTTACCAGAAAACAGAACATTAATATTTGAAATATTTGAAATATTAGGCTGTGGCTGTGTTCAAACCTCATGGAAAATAAGCCCCTTTTTCCTTTCCCAGGGTATATTTCCGAAATCGCTGGGTAAAGACTGTTCACCCAGTTGTGCATCAGTACTGTTTGATTTCAAGCACACATTCCACCTTTCAGATGCCACAGAAAGAAGACATTCTTAAGCAACGAGTAGTAGTTGTTACTTTAAATACATCCCAGTATCTCTGTCAGCTGGATCTTGAACCAGGTAAGGCAATTTCTCAACAAGAACTATCCATGCCTGAGAAATATCTTCCTCTTGCCACTGTTGGTCCCTTACCCAATTCTTGGAACTGTTAAAAAATAAAGTAAACAACGATAATCTTAAAATGCTCTTTTGGTTTTTTATGAATAAATGTTTATTACAAAGCTGTAAACTGCTAGCATTCTAATTAACCTTTTGCTTATTCTTTTTTTTTTTCCTTCTTGTAAAAAAAATTAAATAAAAAAGCAGTACTATCTATGATCTGGTGTTTCTGAGATCCAAGAGGGAAAATTCTTTTTGAGAGTCTGACTTGGAATATTATGCTCATTAAGGTCATTACTCAGTGGAGCATGTAAGCATAAATACACAGAGAGCTTTCTCTCCTTGTTTTGTGAATTGTTTAGCTTTGCAAACAACTCCCACACATACAAGCCCTGTCTTTGTTAACATGATACATTTAGGGTTGTTTTCTAAACTGAAATATATTAGACTGATTTTTTGGGGCAGAGGCTGCTTAAGGTTTATTATTTTCCTGATCTCCAAATTAAATCCATCTGCTTTTGGGGAGAACATGGAATTCCTTTACATAAGTTGTTTAGGGTTGTTTTTTTATGGCTACATTGAAGCATTTGTTGCAACAGAGAAAACTAATATGGAATTTATGGTAAATATTTTTGGGTCTTTAGATAGAAATAGCTGCTTTGTTTGGCAGCGAGCTGTGTACAGTCATGCCATAGCAATGTGTGTGCAGCTGTATGAAATTCATATTTTCCAAAGCAAATTGCTGCATTTTTATGTATGTAATCTTAACTGGATGATACACCGAGTCCTCAAATACTTTGCTTTAAACCTTAATATATCACAGATATCAATGTATAAAACCACTTCTTTTCTACACCTATCCTGAGTTTAGATTTCATAAAGTATAAGTCTGCAGTGGCCAAGTTTTTTTTCAAGTGCATATTCTCCAGTGCATAGCTTCGCACCCACCCACCAAACCTTTGGTCCAATATTATCATAAGATTGAATTGAAATTTTCCTTCAACTTCTGTTCCTTTTTTCCCCCCCCAACATTCCTTTAAGCCCATAACCAGCAAAGTGCTCAGGTATGTGTGCAATTTTAATGGGAAATTTAGTATATAACATAGTTAATAGGACCCAAACGAGGAATTCCTTGTCATTGGCATTGTCCAAAGCTCTTCAAGTCCCATGGCGGTGAAATGACTTTCAGATTTGAGAAACCTCTCGAGGGTTGGTCTGCCAAGAGACATTCTCTTGGTGTGAGGAGGGCTCCGACGAAACACGTGTTTAATTCATGTTTGTCACAAGGAAGAGGCAGACCTGGGGGCTCCTGCTAAGGTCACTGGCAGCCGGGTGACCACAGTTGGTCATTTGAGGGGTTTGGAAATTGTTTTTATGGGTTTCAGTAGTTGCTAGGAATTAATTTGTGTAAGCCACACTTGTTTTTATTCTAGTTTTGGTTGCTATCAGAATACAGGATAAATTCAAGTTCTTGTTTTGTTATCAGTGTTATTTTATCATATTTCAGGTTTCATTTATTTGCTGATACCTCTGTTTTCCAGGGTTTTTTACACACATTCTGTTAGATGAAGCTGCTCAAGCTATGGAGTGTGAAACTATTATGCCTCTAGCATTAGCTAATAAAAACACAAGAATTGTCTTGGCTGGAGACCACATGCAGGTAAGAACCATGGAATTTTTGGAGTGTGAAGTGCATCTATATAATATTTGTATTTCTATATTTAAGTTATTTATCCGCACGAAATCGTGTAATAGGTGGGGAAGCCAAGGAGAATTCTGGGGACGTTGTTTGGGTATGGTATGGGGATATTTTTTTCCACTCAGGGGTTTATGACTGGTACTCCCTGTTGATTTTTAAAAGAATTCAAGAAGATGGAGAATTAGGATTTAGACAACTTCAAATTTTTATTGGAAGCAACATAATCTGGTGAGGATTTGAACAAGTGAGAAATGGGAAACTGGAGCTAGCCAGTGCTTCTGTGTTTCTGCACGGTGCCTGGGAGCCACTGGGTTTGGAGAGTTTAGAACACTGATTAAGCCTGGCATTTTGCAGCCTGTAGGCATGAGAAAGCATGCTTGGAAAAGTCAGCTTTACTTGCTTTATTGATTCAGGCCAGATTTATTTGTTTTTATGGCTTTGCCTGTAGTTCTCCTCCCATCTGCAGCAGCAGAGTGGCTTTGCTTCGGTGCAGTAACAAACTCAGAGTGGTGTTGTGTTGCCACCTGGGATTTCATTCTGCTGCATCCTTTCAAGTCATGAGTGCCAGGGCTGGGACAGTGCTCTTCAAACGCTGATCTCAAAAGTGCTTTTCAGGAGGTTGGAATTCTCCTTTCAGGCTTGATCTCTCAGCCCAGCTGGGTGGTGAAGGCTTGGCTGGGTCTGTATATCTCAGGCTGCTCCATAGCTCAGGTCTTACAGAAGATCCTCTATCAGGTGTCCAGGATTTAAATTTCAAATCATATCAATTCAGAATGACAAAATAGATTGGCTTCATTTCTACACTTGGAAATTGTATTTCAAAGATCTTTTCATAATCTTTGGTTGTATTTTTCCTGCTGTAATAGATGGTGGTTTTATGGTTAAACAAGCCCAGTAGGAGTTTAGTCTAACAGTAAATAGGTCACTGGGCTTTTGTTTTTTCAACAACACTCTATTTAACTTTTTAAATTGTGGTAAAATTTTATTTTCTGATCTGTACTATTTCTGGTGATAATTGTAAAAGTGGTTTTCAGAATAATGGTGTAAAGTCATTCCAGACACAGTTTGGAGTGTTAAACTTGGATATAAGGGCTCTTTGCACAGTTATTGAAGGTTTTACTTTTCCTTTAAGACCATGCCAGTCTTTTGTCACTTTTCTGGTAGGAATGAACATTTCTGTGGAATAGCCATGGTCTGTGTCTTCCAACGACGAATGCACAGTAAAAGGAAGGTTTCATTTTGGGTTTGATGCAAAATACATATGTCGGGAGCATGAAATTCCGAGTCCACATATTTAGTTACATTTTCTTTGTATGTGTGTGTCTATTACAGCTCAGTCCTTTTGTCTACAGTGAATTTGCCAGGGAAAGAAACCTTCACGTTTCCTTGCTCGACCGGCTCTATGAGCACTACCCTGCAGAATTCCCCTGCAGGATCCTGCTGTGTGAGAACTATCGCTCCCATGAAGCTATCATCAAGTAGGTGTGAACTTTTTCACTGTATCATGTGCTTCTTCTGACTGCTGGGAGTGAACTAAAGAGCCAAGCACAGCTCAAGTGTCTCAAAGTTTATTAGTAATTCTTTGTTGGGATTGTTTGTTCTGTGGCACAGACCCCTTTGGCTGCAGGACTTGCACACCAAACGAAAGAAGAGCCAACTTTCCCCTTTTAGCCACTGTTATATAGGCTCTGTGCCTCTTTGAACCATTTCAGAATTTTAGATTCACTGGGGTGGATTATCTTGGAATGGTAAGCTGTGGGCAATGGAAGGAACATATGGATATGCAACTGTGAACGGAAAAAAAATAGGTCAAATTTTGAGCGTGTTTCTTTACTGTTGACATCTTTTATTACTTCTTTCAAGACACATTAATCAGTGGGTTTGCATTTTTATGCTATGATAAACTAATGGCTGCCAGTGTAATGAGCTCCTCATCCATGAGCTGTGCTGGAAAGAATAAGTGCAATCATGGGGAAAAATGCTAAAGTTTAAATCCTGGCTCAAATATGTACTGAGGAATATTATGTTGGTATCCAGTCATACTAATTAGGTTATCACTGTGTTCAAAGCAAAAGCAGAAATATTTAAGTGCTCTGGGGAATCAAAAGTGAGAATGTAAAATATTTTCTTACATAGCTTGATCTGTCTTCACTTCATGGACTTTGTAATTATAGTCTGAGTGCTGCTAAATTTCTTACACATTTCTTGGGTTTCTGAGTTTGAAATGAGAGAACATCTGTAAAGGAAGGGATCATTTCAGCGTTTCTTTAGAGGTCGCTTCCATGTCATTTGCCTCAGAAAGATCATGAAAATTCACTTCAGCAGTTGGAGCTCAGACAGGGAGTTCCAAGAAAGATGCAGTGTGTTGAACACTGAGGTGAAGATGCAGAAACACCTCTGGGGTGGCTCTCAGGTGACACTCCAGGGTGCCAGATGCCACTGGGAAGTGTTGCTGTGTGGGGTGGAACTCTTCTGGATTCTCACTCAGCTCAACGCTCTCATGGTGGTCCCCTCAGGACGTGTCTTAAGTCTCCTTTTTTGTACAATGTGGAGTTTCCCCTGACAAATGGGACCGTGACACTTAGGACAGAAGTGTGGGAAGATGAAGGGCTCATTAATCATCTGCACCTCAGGTGGAGACACCATGAGAAATTGAGGAAAGAACGAGCCATTAGTTCAGCCTGACTTTGGAGCTGTAATTGGAAAAAAACAGCCCATACGGAAAAAAGTTTTGTTGTTTAATGAGATGTCATTACTGAAAGTTAATTTGCAGAAGAAATGTTAGTTTTGCCCTCTGGCAGCTGTGGACTGAGTGCTTCAACCCAACCCTCAGAGGAGTGCACATTCTCCAGGGTTGTCCAGGGTGAGCCAGTTCAGGTCAGGGTGGGCTGCAGTGCTTTGATGGTGATTTGGGAGCATTTTCCATGAGCAGCTGTTCCCATCTTAAGCACAATAGCTGAAATCCTGAACAGTTTGGTGGAGCCACCAGGTGCAGGCTCCTGCTTTGCCTGTCCTCCTGTCAGGCTGTGTTGGGCTACTGCAGCCCCTGAGTGACAGCCAAAGAACATTGAGGTTGGAGGCTGAGCATTGAGAATAATACCAAAATTCACTAATTTCTGGAAGCCAGCGCATTAGTTCAGCTCTGCTGTGCCATAGCACCCAGGATTTCCAGCAGACTGCAGTCTCTCCTTGCTGCCTGCTTGTCTCATCCCTTCAGTTTGCCTTTTTGCCTCCTATTTTCACCATGCAGCAGTTCTTGCCTCGTTTCTTTTCCAGCCAGCAGCTGCTGGAATGGCTGCTGCCAGCAGAGGAGCTGCTCTGGTTGTGTTTCTGGTCTCTAACAACATAGATCAGCCTGGAGTAGAAGGCACAGAAGAAAAGCTTGGTTGACAGCTGAACGCTTGGCCTGCCTCGTGCTCAGTGCACACGAAATCTGTAGTAAATTTATCTCCCAAGTTCAATAACTCTTCGGTGACATGAGCAAGCTCATTGTCCAGCCTGGGGAATAACCAGTGCCAGACAGCAAGTGTTCTTTTTGCCCAGTTTGCAGCCACCAGAACTTCTGAGCAAAACATCAGTGAGAATGTTCTTAGCTTTGTCGAGCTTTAGATGAGAAGGAAAAGCAGCCTTTGTAGAAAAAGTGTTGGAAAAGCATATTTTTAGTGCCTTCTGCTGTGTCTGTAGTAGGGAAATATCAGTTCAGAGAAATCATTTGAAGATGCTGAATAGTAATCAGTGGTTCTGTTTTCCTTATGAAGTATTTTGTGGTTGCATATTTCATCAGGGAGATTTGCATATTTTATCAGTGAGCTCGTGTAGACTCCACATTTTCCCCCGTTTTGCCTCGTTACAGTTACACATCTGAACTTTTCTATGAAGGCAAATTGATGGCGAGTGGAAAGCAGCCAGCACACAAAGATTTCTACCCTTTGACTTTCTTCACAGCACGTGGAGAGGATGTGCAAGAAAAAAACAGTACAGCTTTTTACAATAATGCAGAGGTAACTATTCCTTGCTTTTATTGTTGTTTTCTTAAAGCTCCATGCCCACAAATTTACTGGTTTGTGCTCAGTGTGGGTGGAAGACATAAATTGTCCTCTACTAGGAGAGGGGAGCGTGGAGTTTGCTAAACATGATGTAATGAAAATCGCAATTGTAGTAAACATTTCCACTAATTTACCTTCTTTTCTTCTTTGCAAATGATGAGCCGCATATCATTCTCCCAGGCTCATTCTTCAGGATGTCTTTGCTGATAATTTATGTGACATTCTGATAGATGTATCTTAGCAACTGAGAGTAACTGCAATTTGAAGTAAAACTTAGATTTCTTTGACTGTTGTAGAAATGTTCCCACTCAGATAAGAGTCCTCTGGAGTAACATTTCACATTTGCTTTAATATGTTTAGGATCAGTGTCTTACTGATAATGTGCAGCTGAGATTTTTTAGGTGAGAACTTACTCTCAATCTGTTTGTTTCGCACAGATTTATTGGTATTCTTCAGAAATTACTTTCATTCTCGTTCCTTCCCTTGTGTTCAAAGAAACCAAACAACCCAAGCCCACAAAAACAAACACATGGAGCAGCACCCACCTCCCACCCTCTGACTCGATAACACTTCTCCTGGTAGAAGCTGCCTTTTTTCAGTCACCTCCACTTAGGGGAGGGAGAGAAAATCAAAGAAATAGCAGTAATTTTCTTAAGTTTCGGAGGATTTTTAGGTGGTTTCTGCTTGTTATGAAGCTCTGCAGAGCTGTCTGTGTTTCCCCTTGGTGATCACAATTTGAAACCTGTTTGTTGTTCTGCTGCACTTGTTAAACATTCGTTGCTGTGTGAAAATATCTTCTTAAATAAGAAGCTCCAATGACTTCTGGACACCTGACTGCTTTCATTAATCTACTCGGATTACTTTGCCATTTAAAAAAAGTTGTAAAAGACCTAAAAATATCTTCAGTGGCCAAGTAACTGTCTGAAAACTGTGAGTCATTAATAGCCACAGGCAGCAGTGAAGGACAGCGGCTCTTAAACACCAAGAGAAAAACTGAAATTAGATGAGTGAGGATTTTTCTGTTTGACCCTTAATGGATGTTTGCATTGGGGCATCTTGTGGTTCATTGATGCCTCTATTAAGAATTAATCTGGGAAATACACTTTCCCTTGCTGGTCTTCATTTTAAAATTTTCCTATGTGGTGTTAATTCCAAATTCATACCCAGGAGCTATGTACTTGCAGAGAATCTTGCCAGAATACCTACAAAGAAGATCATTATTTTTGTGCTATGGTTTTTATAGATATCAAAGTTTGTTCTAATATCCTTTGTCAGTAGAGCTGACTTTTAAATGCGAGAATTGATGTCACAGGAATATTCAGGACTTGCTTAGAAACAGTCCCATATTTTCACTGTCCTCTGACATAGCCAAAAATAAACTGTTTGTGACTTTTAAAGGATTAATAGATTTTTTTTTCTTTCTTTAAGAGGCTGTGCTTGCATTTGTGATGCTGTAGGAGAACTGCATCATCAATTATTGTGCTTTAAATAGCTAGAGAAATATTTACTGAATGTAAATTTTAAAAAAAAGAAAAAGAGTCACAAACCTTCTGTGAAGTTACTCAGCAATGCCTTTTGCAGTGCTGCACCTCTGGTGTGTTGGGGTGAGTGCTCTGGCAGGAGGTTACTTTGAGGCACCTCCTCACAGGAGGAGGTTTTCAGCTTTTATTTCACATTAGTCTTCTCAGGTAGCACATTTCGGAGTATTTCACAGAGGTGAACTAGCAGCTGATGAATAATCTGAAATTCCCAATGGTATCCTTTGGAAAGGGAAATGATTGTGCTCTGGTGTATGGACTATCTGTCTAGAGTTAGCAGACTCTAAGATGACATATATAAAATCCAGAATAAAAATAAAATTATAGCTATTCAGGCAGTACATTTACCTATGGAAATAAGATGAAGTGTGGCAAGAAAGAGTCTTGTGCACTTGACATTTTCATAAGAGCCAAAGAACGAAAATGAAGATTATTAATGTAATTTTGAAGTTCGCAATTTTAAGAGTGGAATTTTTTTTTTGTGGGAAAACTTACTTCAGGATAAAAAGGTACTCTGCACAGTAAATATATTGTTTTATTAGATGATATTTTAGAGTATTGCTGTAGAATGCAGCAGGGTCATTGCTGTACCGGGGAAGCCTTTCAGAGCTTGAAAACCCAAATTCTCTTTCCGTACGGAAGAGTGATGCTCGGTGCAGCATAACTTACCCATCCTCTTTCCTCCCGAGGTGTTCGAGGTGGTGGAGCGCGTGGAGGAGCTGCGCAGGAAGTGGCCTGTGGCCTGGGGCAAGCTGGACGATGGCAGCATCGGCGTGGTGACGCCCTACGCCGATCAGGTGTTCCGCATCCGCGCCGAGCTGCGCAAGAAGCGCCTCTCGGACGTCAGCGTCGAGAGGGTGCTCAACGTCCAGGGTGAGCCTCGGGGTGCCAGGGCTGGGCTGAGCTGGGGAGAGTCAGGGAAAATGAAATAACTACGGAATAAAATCATCCTGAAGCCGTGGAAGCACAAGGAGAGCTGTGCTGCAGCGGTTACTCCAACACTCGCCGTAAACTCATGGGCGTGAGCTTTGTCTTTGCTCATAATTGCGTTCAACCTTAGTTAAAAAATAAATTGAGTGAAAATTGTGAAAACTGGTAGATTTTTAACACCTAAAAATGTTCAAAATTTAAACATTCATAGGTGTTAATTTTTGAATTTGAACTGGGAGCACAAGGAGAGCTGTGCTGCAGCGGTTGCTCCAACACTCGCCGTAAACTCATGGGCGTGAGCTTTGTCTTTCCCTCAAAATTAAGTTCAACGTTACTTAAAAAATAAGTTGAGTGAAAATTGTGAAAACTGATAGGTTTTTTAACACCTAAAAATGTTCAAAATTTGAGCATTTGTAGGTGTTAATTTTTGAATTTGAACTGGGAGCGAAAGCAGAGCTGTGCTGCAGCAGTTACTCCAACGCTCACTGTAAACTCATGGGCGTGAGCTTTGTCTTTCCCTCAAAATTAAGTTCAACGTTACTTAAAAAATAAGTTGAGTGAAAATTGTGAAAACTGCTGGACTTTTAACACCGGGGGAGAGTCAGGGAAAGTGAAATAACTATGGAATAAAATGATCCTGAAGCCGTGGAAGCACAAGGAGAGCTGAGCTACAGCGGTTACTCCAACGCTGACTGTGAACTCATGGGCGTGAGCTTCATCTTTTCTCAAAATTAAACTTAAAATATAAATTGAGTGAACATTGTGAAAACTGCTAGACTTTTAACACCGGAGGAAAGTCAGGGAAAGTGAAATAACTATGGAATAAAATGATCCTGAAGCTGTGGGAGCACAAGGGGATCTGTGCTGCAGTGTTTACTTCAACGCTCACTGTAAACTCATGGGCGTGAGCTTCGTCTTTTCTCAAAATTGAGTTCAACCTTACTTAAAATAAATTGAGTGAAAATTGTGAAAACCAGTAGATAAATTTGAACATTTTTAGGTGTTAATTTTTGAATTTGAACTGGGAGCGGAAGGAGAGCTGTGCTGCAGCGGTTGCTCCAACACTCACCGTAAACTCATGGGCATGACCTTTGTCTTTTCTCAGAATTGAGTTCAACCTTACTTAAAATAAATTGAGTGAAAATTGTGAAAACTGATAGATTTTTAACACCTAAAAATGTTCAAAATTTGAGCATTTGTAGGTGTTAATTTTTGAATTTGAACTTTTTTGAAATTTGAACCTTTTTAACAAACTGATAGATTTTAGAGATCCAAACACAAATGGAACAAAACTTTAGCCTCAAAATGTTTTACTGATTTTTTTTTTTCCCCCATCTGTGGAATGAACTGTAAGAAGGAGTTGAAAAATTTAGGTGTTTCTTCCTGAAATCACATTGATAATGAGGATTTTGTGTAGGCATAGCCTGTTGCTAGGTTGCACTTCTAGTCAGTAATAAACAAAGGCAGATGATAAAGTAACTGAGTGACAGTGAGTGGTTTGCTCTGTTTTTTCATGGTGGATATTCATGTATTTGAGAAATTTTAAAATATGAATCAAAAATGTCCAGAATTTTTTTTTAAGGTAGAATAAATAAATTCAGGATTTGTAATTGACTGACTGGCAACGCTATAAAGATAATTAACATTTCAGAAAGTTCAGGAGTGATTAATATCAAGGTGAAAAAGTAATTTTTTTAAAGTGGAAATATTCTTGTAATAGACTATGCTATTTATAGTGCATCTTCTAAAATTTTTAAATCTTATTATTCTTGCATAAAGCTCTTCGTGCGAAGGGTAGCTGTGAGTTCAGAACACCGAGGTGTGAAATCTGGCTGGCAGCTGAAGTGCTCTGGTGGTGGTAGGAGCAGAAATAGCAACAATTATCTCAGATGTGTGTTTTTTGTTTCCTTTCAGGAAAACAGTTCCGAGTTTTGTTCCTGAGCACAGTACGAACACGGCACACGTGCAAACATAAGCAAACCCCAATTAAAAGGAAAGAGCAGTTACTGGAGGATTCCACGGAAGACTTGGATTACGGTTTTCTGTCTAATTACAAACTTCTCAACACTGCCATTACAAGAGCACAATCCTTGGTAGCTGTGGTGGGAGATCCTATTGCTTTGTGTTCCATTGGAAGATGCAGGTATTTTCTCTCTGTTCCTGGGTTAATCAGGGCTGAAAATGTGTTTATCTGTGACTGGTGGATTTAGGAAAATGTTCGATGTCATAATGTGTAACAGAAAAATGTGGGATACCTTCACCTGGCCATTTCGTGTATTTATATTTGCTCAGATTTTCACTTTGCAGTAATAACTGAACGTGCTTCATTTTACTTTATAACAGGGGATTTTGTATACCTGTTACAATTTTATATACAAATAAAAGTAATACGTAATGTGGAGTTTAAAATTGTGATGTGATGTGGTATTTTAGAGTTGAATATTATGGCAGTCGTAGGATGGTAGAAGACTTGAAAAACATTATTTATGTTTTGATAGGTCTTCATGATGCTAGGAAAAAACACGTTAAGATTTGAGTGAATTTACATTTTATAGACCTAAATGAAGAAATGTGAAAAATGCTGAGATATGTAAACACTTACGTTAAGAGTTCCAAGTTCTTGTTCTTCAAAGGGTTTTTTTTTTCCATTGGAAGAGCTGAAATTTTGAGATGATCAGAGATAAACCCTGCAGCTGATTCTCGAAGAGAGGAAACACTGCACTGACTACATTATTAAAATAAAGCTAAAAATACATGTTAGTTGTTATATCTCTGTTGTGTTCTACTTTCCTGAGCTGTGCTCCTTCTACGGTGTTGAAATGGGATGTGGTTTGCAAAGATCAGAGTTGAAAAAGCCAAGTGGAACTCAAGCCTTTGTGTACTGTATTTCTGAAATATAACCTGAATTTCACCACTCCCTGCTGGGGCCACATCAGGAGCAGCTGAACATGAAGGCAGTGATCTCCAGAAATGGCTTCTAACATCTTAGTGACAGAGAAATAATTATTGTGGGTTTAGTTCATTTTCCCTTTACCTGTTCGTTTTTTTTAGGCCTGGGCTGGTTTATGTCATGAGCTGATGTGGAGGAGCCCCTGTGCCTCCTGAGAGCTCCTTCAGAATATCTGAAATAGGGCGTGCAAAAAATGAATAAAATAAAAATATGAGCTGTCAGCGTGGCAAATAAATGACAGCGCTGGCAGTTAAGGATTGAGTTTGCATTTTGAAGGCCAGCAGCTGTTTATAGGCACGGAGCTGCTCCAAATTACAAAACTGAAAGATAATTAAGAAACAAGGAGCACTGAAACTTTATTAAGATGTATCTCGAGCTTTCCCTTTAATACACCATTGTCTTGTTTCGCTGAATAATTGAACATTCACTCTTTGAAAAGAGTGCTGGAGGGGCTCGGGGAGGCTGCTGGGAAGATGGTTCTTTTTTAGTACAACAGGAGTAGAGAAGCCTGAAAGAAGTGACATTCTGTTAGCAAAAACAGACCTCAAAAAAGTTTCGAGTGTGCTTGAATTTTATAAATATTCTAATACCTGCCAAAACGAGTCAAGACTGTGACGATTGTCGTCGAGAGCTTTGTGAAGTGTGCCCAGGGTGATCTGTGTGCTCCAGCCTGAGCAGACAGGGCTGGTTTGGCAGACACCCCTTTAAACTCCCCAGCACGCTCAGGCAGGGTTTGATTCTGTGTTTTTACACCCCAGAACAAGTGTTTTGTGTGTGGAGAGACTGCTCGGGGCGCTCTGAGCAGGAGTTGATGATTCTCAGGGGGTTTGTGATGCTTGGCACTAGGTTTGGTGACTGAATTGATTAATCAGAGGGAATTCCGTCATTAAAGCAGCCCGGTGATGTATTTAATTTCGGGTTTAAATTCTCACTTAAAGCCTTGCAAGATCTATTTGCCTTCGAGCAAAATGTGGAAAAAGGGCCAACTTGCATCCTGAATTTTAAAAGAGCATTTCTTGCCTCTGTAAAATCACACCAGAAATGGGCTTTTAGGGAAAACTATTTTGAATTCTTAAATACATCAGGAGCATCACAGCGTTCTTGCAAGACAGACTTTTATTCTTTCTCACAAAGTCAGCCACTCAGCAAAACACGACCCTGCTGTTAAAATCAGTGTGCAGCCATCTCTCATTTTGCAGGTTTTGGGGAAAGAACAGTGCTTGCTGATAGGCCAGACCTTATTACTGAAGGGTGAACAAGCAGGAGTTAGAGTCGAGCACACCTTCGCTCTTGATATTTTTGAAAGAGACAGCTCAGTCAGGTTTGTTGGGTTTTTTTTTAAGGTGACATCTTCAGACCTTATTTAAAGATCTTTTAAGCTTCAGTAACTTCACTTCAGTAACCCACAAAGTTCCTTTGAGGTTAAAAAAAAAACCAACATAAGTGTAAAGGTTTTGTATAGATCCTGCTGTGGATGTTAACCAAAAAAAAGATTTTTTTTTTATAAAGCAATAGACATGTCATGAAAAAGCAGAAGACAGGGAGGAATGTTCTTTTATTACATGGTTTAAATAACCCCTCCACCCTCCAAAAAGTTGGAAACAGAATTTTCATAGCCAAGTCGTGTGTCATCTGATGGTTGTTTGTAGCTTGAAAATACTTCTGTATGTTACAGAAAAATCTGACACGCAGTAAAATGTAGGGTTTTGTTTGTTTTCCACCAGAGGATCTCAAAGAATCTCTAGAAACTCCCAAATATTAATCTTCATGTGCCTCTGACGTGTTTCACAAGAGTGGTTTTGAGGGCGTAGCTCAGCTTTGGTATTTGTTACCCTGAATGATCTGCCTGGATTTGGAGAATGCTCTTGACCTCTTCTGGAACTGAGAATCTGTATAATTCCTGTGACTGTCTGAGCTTCAACAAATGCCTTAAATCACATACATTCCAGAATTTTAAGCATTGAATTCGCTGGTTTTGGTTTTCTAGGAAAAATTTCCGAGTTGGAGCTGTCCATGACATGCATATTAAATGTGGTACCCACCCCGTGCTGTGATGTGATGCACATGGCCAGCCCTGAGTGTCCATTTTCACACGACTGGGGAGCTCTGCTCTGTGCTCTGGGGTTCAGTGGCAGGGATCAGCTCAGGCTGGATGGCTTGGTGTGGAAAATGGGCACACACAAAGAATAAAAGCGCCCCACAGTTGCATTAAATCCGTTTTAATTTTACCAACAGCCACTGAGTCTTTCCCACTGTTTGTAAAAATTGTTTCCACAGGAAATTCTGGGAAAGGTTCATTGCCCTGTGTCACGAGAATGAAAGTCTTCACGGCATCACGTTTGAGCAGATCAAAGCTCAGCTGGAGGCTCTGGAGTTGAAGAAAACCTACGTGTTGAACCCTCTGGCTCCCGAGTTCATCCCTCGCGCTCTGCGGCATCAGCACTCGGCCAACCCCAGCAAGCAGCAGCAGTCTCCTCCCAAGGTAAAGTGTTGCTGCTGATGGATTCTGTCAGCACCTGCGAGAGGATGCAGGGCAATAACATGAAAGGTTGATGGAACAAGCTGTTTGTTTTAAAATTGCATCAATGCAGTCAGAGATGAGTGCACACTCCAGAGGGATCCTCAGCGTTTTCAAGTGAGAGCTCTAGACTTGTGTTATCATAAAGCTTTCAGCAGTATGGCTTGGGGTTGTCCAGGCCTTGTTCCCTTGCTCAGACACACCGTGGCTCACTCTGGCACGTTCAGAGTGACCCTGGTGAGCTTCAGCCACGGAACCTCAGGATTTAGAGCAGATAAAATCTCTGAGCAAGAGCCAATCCCATCCCAAATTCCTGTGCACGTTCAGAGTGACCCTGGTGAGCTTCAGCCACGGAACCTCAGGATTTAGAGCAGATAAAATCTCTGAGCAAGAGCCAATCCCATCCCAAATTCCTGTGCACATTCAGAGTGACCCTGGTGAGCTTCAGCCACGGAACCTCAGGATTTAGAGCAGATAAAACCCCTGAGCAAGAGCCAATCCCATCCCAAGAGCCAATCCCATCCCATTGAGCCAAGCCAATCCCAATCCCATCCCAAACTCCTGTGCTCTGACCGTACCCCAGAGCAGCAGGTGGGTACAGAGACAAGGAGAAAAAGGAGCCAACGAAATAATAGCCAAAAGGGATTTGGTTTGGTCTAAAAATCACATTTAAAACTCAAGGACTTCAGTTATGTAAGATATTTTTTTGATGTAATTAAAAATGTGCTGTAAACCGGTTTATTGCGTGGATTAGCTCAGTGATGATGTCCTTCAGAAGACCAAATTCCATTAGCATCAAGAGGGCAGAGAGGTAAAATTACCTCTGAGTGGTAATTTCATCAGCTCTCTTTAAAAAAGCAGGTGAAGAAGTGATAAAAATACATACCTTCCTTAGGATGATAAAGAAAAACACTGAATTTTAGAGCTTTCTTGGGGGGTGATATATTAGTAACGAATTCTGTTTTAAGAGTTCTTTGTAGTTTATATCAAAATAATTTGGGTTGTAATTTAATTGTGTTTAGAGATGGAACGAAATGCAGGTTTTCAGCTTTGTGATGACCTCATTGCACAGGAAGGAAGAACTGCACATATTTCCCATAGCTTTGCATTTTTGTTCCAGGCTGTGTCATTGAAACGAAATTTTTACGACAGGTTTTTTAATACAAAAAGGAAAGCCTTCCCTTTGGCAGTCCTTCCCAAAAGGGAGCTTGTAAGTGAGAACATTTGGTTTCTTCATCAAGATGCATTACTTTCTGAAACAAACACCAGATTTCTAAAGCTTCTAGTCATGTGTCAAAACACTGGGCTTACAGAAAACCAGAATTTACAAAATTGTCTTTAGAAGCCACTGCTGCACTCTCATTTTTCATGAGTGCTTCAGTCTTTTCCTTAATAATAGAACATCATTACTAATACGTCTAGTTTCCTAAATGGGAAAAAAAAAAAGTATTTGGAAATGCAGGTGTAGTACCTTTAGAAAAAAAAGAGTGTGAGTGTTGGGGAAAGTGAGAGCCTTGCAAGTAGACAGCTCTGTTTATTTTTCCTGAGTTTGTTGGTAAACTAAGCCCTTGTGCTGTTCAAACTGCCAGAACTGGATTTTCAGCTTAAGATCTGAAGTGTTTAAAGCACCTGTACCATAATTCTAAATAAACCCTTCCCTCTGGATGCCCCTGGCAGGCAGTGAGTGTGTGCAGCAGCAGCGCAGTGAGCAGGTAATAATCACAGACACTGAGAATGGGGCTGGGATCAGGGATATGTTTCCCTTGCTCAAGTTTTGAAAGCAGATGGTTAGTTTTGCTTGTTTTAGACATCCTAAGTGCAGTATTTAACATTAAAAATGAAGAATTAAAACCTAGTGCTCGCAAAAAAATGAGAACAGTCTCCGGTACCATGTTTTGTGGTGAGTTTATGGACACAGTGCAGGTCAGGGCTTGTGTTTCCCGTGTGGTGAAAAGTGATTTTGTACAAACAGCACCTTCTCCTTCAGCAGAATTGCTCCTGGATTTGTGTAGGGACATTAAAAACCCCTCTGGCAGTTCAGGGAAGGAAAAATGTTTCAGTGCTGTCTGTGAGAGGCAGAGGAGCTGAGAGGGCACTGCCTGTGCCCATCGGTGTGCCCGGGCCGGGCACGGCACTGAGGCCATGGGCACAGCCTTTATTAAAGGTGATGATGTGGAAAGGGAGAGTTTCCAGAACTCGCAGCTTCCCTCGGGCTGCTTCACGTACAGTGAATTTAGCTCTGAGTTTACAACTTTCCTGCCTCCCACTCGCTGCCTGCCAGCTTCTGCTCGGGATTCAGGCACTGAAATCAGGGTGCAGCATCATCCCAGACATTCCTGCCGTCAGCAGGGGCCACAGGGCTGAATAAATCCCCGGAGAACTCTGTCTCCTCCTGTTTGTTGGCTAAAGGGGGACCCAGGGAAAGCTGAGGCTGTTACCTGCCTGCAGCCACCCAGATCTTGGTCTGGGCTTCCTCTGAGTGCTTTTATGAATTGTGAATTTTTATATTCCAAACGCGGAGAGGGTTTTTAGAGGAAATGGAATGTGTTTGTGCTCAGAATTGTCAGTCCAGCAGCAGTTCTGGGTAGGTTTAGGTACTTTGGAGATTGGTGGGGACGTGAACCTTGGTGTGAAAATCGTGGAGAAATGGTGACAATTAAGTTAATAACAGACTATTAGAAAATGATTAAGCCATCAAAGCTATGAAGAGAAAAAGACAAAAGACGGACAGCAGCTCCCTTCCCCAGCTTTCAGGTGGCTCCAGTAGAGTTTTATTTACCAGTCTGATGCTGAAGCTCCTGTTGAACAGAACAGCTCCTCTTACAAACTTACGTAATTATTTTCTTCAAACTTACATAATTATTTGCTATTTCAGTTTTAAAAAATGGCACCTATAAAATAGAGGTCTGATAGGTTAGAGCAGAAGTTTGTCAGACTTCTGCACGATCAGCTTGACTCTGGCAGTGTAACAGATCCAGAAATGCTGAGTGCTGTCCATGAGTGATTAAGGCTGTAGCTCCTCCGTGTTATTGTATTGAATATTTTTCTGTTGAATAAACAGGCTTCCTTTGTTTAAGTGCTGCAATGAAATGCAATTATTATTTTATTTTTCCGTAATTCATTTTTCAAATGAGAGGAAAATTTGGAGACCAGTTCTTTAATCTGGTTTATGCATGCGTCAACATTGTCAAACAACCTGTCTTTGTACCCTGACTAATTTGCTCAGACTGCTGGAAAACTGCCTAGACTTATCTCCTGGGCAAGAAAAGTTTTGCAGCATCAAAGCGTTTTTAGATTTATTTTAAATTTGTGAACCTACTTAGGTCCAGATTAAGTAAAGTATTTCTGTGCTGCAAAGGACTTAAGAGTGTACTGGCAATGGGATATGTGCTCACAGTTTATGAATATTAACTAATTATTATGAATTTTAACTAACTGAGGGATAACTCAGGTGTGTTAAAGTCCTTTTCTAAGGTACAATTCATCAAGGAAAAGCAGTTCCCCAGAGCACTGTGGTTTTTACTGTCCTGTATTGTCCTTTTGGGGAGCAGTCAGGGAGGAGCCCCAGCCCTGATCAGTGAAATGGGGCAGGGAGAGAGTGTCTCATGGGGCTGGGGTGAAACTGGGGACAGCTCCTTTGCCTGCAGTGTTCCTGAGCTGGAGCCTGGAGCAGAAAATGAATCGTTCTTCCACTAAAACTGCCATGCAGAGCGATGCTGAGGGTCACATTGGTACTGGGTGCTGCTCCTGGAGGTGTGGGACAGTGGGGAATGAAATGGGGAGAAAAGGAACCCAAAATATTCGCTGTAACTCTCTTTGCATCTGAAAACAGGCCTTGGGAGAGAGTTCTCCCAGAGAAAGTCCTAATGACCCACTGGTTAATTGAATGAGTGATATTTAATGTCCAGCTTTGTGAATTCAGAGTCAGGTGATGGAACTGGATGGTTGAAAGTACAAGAATAAACCGTTGGGCTGACTCCTTTCAAACTCTGTCTTATGTTCACTTAAAATAAAAAGCTTTGGTTTGTGTAAGAATGCAAAGATCACCATTATTGGTTTTTTCCTTTAAAGGGCAAGGTCCATCATCATAACCAGAATGACCATTTCCCACCTGATGGAATTGGTAAGTGCCTCTGCCATTCCTGGGGGGATTCCTGCCCTCCGTGGGGCTGACAGTAGTTTGACACACATTGAATATCTGCTCTGTTCTCTGTTTGAAAGCCATTTACTTGTTGTGTGCACGAGGGAATCAGACCATAGACTGTTAAGGGGACATTTGGTATTTCCGAGGCTCTCCCTTTGCAGGTGTTGTGTGCCCTGACTTCGGAGCCTTAACACAAACATTTGGCTCCTGAAAAACATCTGTGTTTGAAATTCCTGTCCAGCCCTTAGCAGGGCAGTGGCACTAGAAGGGTTTGGGCATTATTTTGCATGCACTGTTTGCTGAAGTTCTCTGAAGTTAAACTCTGCTGTCATATATCCGCATATTACTGATCATACCTTTGCAAGGTAGTGTGCAACAGCTGAGTAATTTTGTTATTAATTTGAAAAAGCATTCATTTAGAGCTTGTCTTCCCTGCTGAAGAAAGGAGGGTTATTTTAGTTTTTGATGCAGTGCTTAACAGCTACTCTGACTGTCAGCATATTTAATTGGTTGGGGACATTATTTCATTAATGCACTTACCAGCTACCTGTTTCTCTGTATCTCAGCTTGTATTTTCTGCTTCTTCAAATTTTTGAAATGGAGTACAGGATTTGATTAATGCTTTCTCTTGGTGTCTCAGACTTGTGCTGTTAGAGAGTTGCACACGTACTTTATAAAGATATATGAAAAAACAAAGAAATGGTCATCTTCATGTTCTTTTTGTGTATATATCTTCTTTTTTTTGTATGTATATATCTTTTATTTTTTTCTTTATTTTCAGTTCAGCCCAATCCTTCTGTTCTAATTGGAAATCCTATCCGAGCATATACTCCTCCCCCTCCTCCTCTGGGACCTCACCCCAATCTGGGGAAATCTCCAAGTCCTGTTCAAAGGATAGATCCACACACTGGGACAAGTATTCTCTATGTACCTGCTGTCTATGGAGGAAATATGGTCATGTCTGTGCCTTTGCCTGTAAGAATCAATTTTCTGTTTCTCCCCCTTCCCCACCTCAGTTATTGTGTGCACAGAAAGGTGTGACGAAATCAGACAGTGAATTTTTTGCAGTTTTTTTTCAGCGCTCCAAATCTGTGGGCTTTGCTGGCTTTAGGAGTGGCAGTGCAGAGGACCAGCAGAAAATAAGGACCTGAAAGCCTTGCTCCCCCAAATAACTCCAGGCAGGCTAAAAGCAATTTCGTGTTCATGTAATTTGGTGTGTTTTAGGCACACCAGTGGAATCTGTCTCATCTGCCTTGAGACACACCTGCCCCTGAATTATTTGCCTGGTTCAGTTCTTAATCGCTGGAGAGGCCTCGGTGATTCACACGGAGTTTGTTTCTCTTTATTGGCTCCACACAGTCTAAATTACAAGTTCTGGATGTCTGCAGTGCAAGGTGTCTGAAGTGAAGTGATAAGAAAAATAAGCATAATGGGATATTTTTCCTTCCAGAACCTCGTAGTGAATGAGTTTCCTCTGCAATCCCTTTCCTTAGTGACGTTTGGGACCAGAATGAAGATCTCTGATCAGGCCTTTTCGGCTCCATTTATGCATGGAATTTCAGATTACAAATAAAACTGTCCCACCAAAATTTGCACACATTAAAGAAGCAGCCTCTGATTTATTTTTACCCTTCACAGTCACATATTCTAGGAGGAAAATGCAAGGAAAGAACAAAGGCTGCAGAAGCCTGTGTTGTACACAGCTCCTGGAGGCTGTGGCAAGGACGTGGAACCCACACTTGCAGATGTGTTCCATTCCATTCATCATGCTAAATGTTGGAATACAGCTAATTTGGGTTTTTTTTTCAATAATTATGAGTCCTCTGTTTTAATGTGGTTATGGATGCTGAGGAGGGGACTTGCTGTAGTTTTGGTTTTGTGTCTTATATCAGCTGGCAGCTGTAAATTGGTTTTCTTTGCTAGGCCAAGGAATTTTCCTTTTTCCAAGCTTACTAGAAATCTGCATTTGATGGATAAATTTAAATGCAATGAGAAGGCCAGCAGCTGTATCTTTGTCATGCTTGCTCACATTATATTAATATCAAACCAAGATAATTTAAAAAGCTCTGTCTTATTGTTCCAAGGTTAATATATTTTTTATGTGTTTCCAATCAAAAGAAATGTATTAAAAATAAGTATTTTGAACTCACCTTCCCTGAGGATGGATTTTTAAATAATTAAGTGGGAAGACTGAGGTACTAATGAGACAGCTACTTTTGAAAATCAGCTTGGAGATGATTTGGGGTTGTACAGATGCAATAGTAGCCTAAAGCTGAAGTTCAAAGTGCACATTTCAAGGGCAAATAGTAATTAAGAAAAAGAATTGGATGAAAGTTGTTGCACTTGAAACAAGCAGGGACTGAAGTGAAATGTGTTTATGTTCATAGAGGATAAAATGATGACTTTGTTCAGTGCAGTTTCCACAGCCAAGGTAAAGCTGGAGGAGGTTGTGCTGCCATCAGTAAAGGATGTTTGGCAGCCTGAGAGTTTGGGATGACTTTCCCTGCACTCTCCTCTTCATATTTTTCCCTTCTTTTAATAAATTCCCTGCAGGGCAAGATTGAACTAACTTGATGCAGAGCTGTCTTCCTTAGCATTCCTTTTAGGAATAAAATGGAAACCGTTGTAAAGAATTCTGGCTCCTTTTGCCCACCTGCAGGAGGTGGATTTTCCTTTGGCTCTGCAGCACATGTGTCACATAGCACAGACACTTCGGAGTGTCATTCCCTGTCACTCCTCACCTCTGGGTACTCCCTTATTTAGTTAGAGAAGAGTTTAATATAAAGTTTATGAAACTGCAATTTGTCCATCAGTCTTTTCTCTCTGAACTTTGAAACCACCAAAACAAGAATAGGTTTTGCTACAAAATTTTTTGCCTGGGGTTCTCCTTGAAAAGCTCAGCCCCTTTTTTGCCTGCCCTTCCAGCTCTCCCTTTCCAGCCCCAGCTGTAGCTGTGAAATGAAAATAAAAAACCCTTGTCACTGACCTGACACCAGTTGATCATTAATCACTATCACTCCTGTAACAACCTTAACAGACTGCATCTCTCTCTCTTTTTTTTGATTTTTATTTGAATTTTTTCCCCCGTAGGTACCATGGACGGGGTATCAGGGTAGGTTTGCAGTCGACCCTCGACTCATTACTCACCAAGCAGCTATGGCATATAACATGAACCTGTTACAGGCACATGGGCGAGGGTCCCCGATCCCGTATGGCCTGGGCCACCACTCTCCTGTTAGCCTAGGACAGCAGCAGCTCCAGCACCAGGACAAGGAGCAGCACGAGCAAACCCGAAATGGTTAGTGCTGGGGTGGCACTGCTCACCCCTCTGCTTTTGGGGGAGTTCGTCACTGAAATACGGTGGGGTGGAAGGACTTTTCCTTCATCCTTCTAATTGAGGGATCCATAGATTGGGGAAATAACCTGTGATTTGCCATTGCAAATAGAATAACTGAGGTCTTGTGAGATTCAGAGGGAATGGGAGCTGGGGAGGGGTGTTGAGGGTGTAAATGTTCCATCTCCCTTCTGCAATGCTGCTGATGCTATTTGCAATTAGGTTGGAAGAACTACTTAGTGATGCTTAGTGAACAAAGTGCAGAGATTAAAGGGGCAGTGTTATTTAGGTAAATGATACTAAATGTCGGTGATGCTGTAAATGCCAAATTAATAAGTCAATTTTCCTGTGTCTGGGGAAAAAAAAGTGCCAAAATAATGTGTTTTCTATTGAAACTAACTAATTTTGTAAATGTTTTTAGGTAAAAGTGAAAACACTGCTGGACCTGAAATTGGTAAAATTCGAACACCTGAAAAGAAACCTCTGGAATCCAAGCAGGTGGGTTTCTCTTGTCGGGGTTTCTGGTTTGTTTTGTTTGTTGGGGATTTGGGTATTTTTGGATTTGGCATTTGGGTATTTTTGTTTGTTTGTTTTTTCATACCCTCTCTTAACGAATTTAGCCATTACCGAAATGTTTTCACTTCTTTTTTTTAAATGCGAATTTTCAAAACCTTGTTCTTTCATGCTTTCTCTTAACGAATTTAGTCATTACCGAAATGTTTAATTTCCTTTTTTTTTAATGCGAATTTTCAAAACCTTGTTCTTTCATGCTTTCTCTTAACGAATTTAGTCATTACCGAAATGTTTTAATTTCCTTTTTTTTAATGCGAATTTTCAACACCTTGTTCTTTCATACTCTCTCTTAACGAATTTAGTCATTACCGAAATGTTTTAATTTCCTTTTTTTTTTAATGCGAATTTTCCAAACCTTTCGTTCTCCTCCCGCAGGTTGATTTAGAAGCAAACGCTCAGCAGAGGAGCCCAGAGTCCCGACCCGGTGTCGCTTACCCCAGTGCTAAATTCCACCGCAAAGACAACCCCAACCCCAGGCAGCTGAACCTGCACCTGACCCCGCCCCACTCCCAGTTCGCAGTCCCCAGCCGCCACTTCCAGCACCTGCCCCAGCTCCCGAGGCAGCCCTACCCTGTGCAGCAGCAGCAGCAGCAGCAGCCCAACCTTTTAAACCAACAAAATCACTTGCCTGAGCAGCCCAGCCCCATGGCAGCCCAGCAGAGCCAGGTAGTTCAGCAGCATAATCACTTGAACCAGCAGCCTGCTCCACCTTCGCAGCTTTCCCCTGCTTACCCAGCAGGCCCCAGCCAGTCCTTTTTTAATAATCCCGTTCCCCACCGACCGCATTCTCCTGCTGTAGATGCTGTGATTTCAGAACAACACCCCCCACCTCTGTTACAAGAAGTCAATAATCCTTTGAGGCCTATTGCACAGCACAACCCAGTTCTGCCAACCCACTTGAACAACTTCATTGAAGAGAATCCATCAGGAATGCCCTTAGGGGACACTTTAGGTAGGTGACTTTTCTTTATTTAAATTCAGAGTGTGCAATTATAACTACGTTGAAGTGAAAATGAAGGAGGTATTTACCTTTTTCAGGCATATTGCTCTGAATTGGGTCATTGTTGGGTTAGTTTCCATAAGTAATGTCATTGAGCATAATTTGCTGCTTGAGGCATGTTTGAATATTCAGCACTTTATTAGAAGATTCATGTTTATATGATTTTCCATATGATTTAAATAACCAGGTTATGCACTGCAATGCAGTTAGTGTATAATAGACCCTGGAATAAACTGTATAAAAATTATTTTTTTTTTTTTTTTTTTTTCTGACATAAAGATCTTTAAAAAGGGGCATTAGATAAAATTTTTTTTTAAAACTATTTTTATAGATCGTATGCATGGAAATGTAGCTTTGGAAACAATAAGGCAGCAACAACAAGCCAGGTTACAGCAATGGAATGAACATAATGCCTATCTCAGTCAAGGCACTATTCCATATCAACACCATCACCATCCTCATCTACCACATCTTCCTCAGCAACCAATTGGATTGCATCAACAGCAGCAAGTTAGGGCAAACTGGAAACTTGCCAGTAATACAGAAGATGAAACAGAGGCAACATATTCAAGGTATTTGTTTACTGAGTCATCAGAGCTTGTGTGAAATTGAGCAGTGGGCACCTATCTGTAACACTGTGATGAGTGCAAGGCACTTAAAGGGATTGCTTTTTGCTGCTGGTGTTATGGAGGTTCAAATAGTTGGCAGGCTGACTTACAACTATGCTTTTATTATGTGTTATGCTTTATTCTGTTAGTATATTGGGTAGTAAAGCTGTAGTGGAAAAATATTTTTATGGAGCTTTTCAGTGCTGTATTTATGGAATAAGGAATGGATAGAGAGTAACAACCTTGTGTTTTTATGAAAGAGGTGTCTGAGTGTAGTTAAGGCCTATTTAAGTTGTAAATTCTTCAATTTGAAGTAGCGGTCTGAGATTTGTGTGCTTGAAAAGAAACAAACCAGCCCCACCCCAAACACTGCTCCCCAGTGAAACCTAAGCTTTTCTTCCTTTTCAAAAAGCCTTTGCTTTTAAAAGCAGATTTAAAAAAAAAAAAACAACAAAAAAAACCAAAAAAAAACTTGTATTTGAGGTGGAGCTTTAGGGGGCAAGAAAGGAAGCTGTTGAACATCAACAGAAAAATGGTTCCAGTGGTCATCAACTTTAATCATGTATTTTGTAAAGGCTGGATTTTGAAATTGCCTCTGTTTACTGTCATCTCCCACTATGCTTTCTTTTCCATCTGGTTTGTTATAGCCATGGTAAAGCATCTAAATGCCCTCTTATCCGACTCTTTGAAGTGCTGAATTGAATATTCTTGACCTTTTGAAGAAGTTTGGAAGTCTATTGTGCAAGTGAGGGGAGTCCCTGATTGTTCTGGCTTTTGCCTTGAAAGGGGTTAAAATTTTCTTTAACTATGTGAACTTTTTACTTTGTGTAGTAAAGCAGGAGATCCTCACCTTTAGTTGTCTCTTAAGAGATGACAAAAAAAATTGATTCTTCTTACTGAAAAGGAAATCTCAAGAGTTATTAAAACTTTGAGATGATTCAGGTGGGTATTTCATCCAATTAATCCTCCTGTGCCTAATTTCTGATTGCTCAGTCGCATCCTTTGAAGTTAGGGTCAGCAAGTGCAAAGATGAGAACATTTGAATTCAGTGTTCAGTGCTCTGAGTTTTCTCCACCTCAAAAAGAGCGAGATTTCAGCAAAACTTTTTTTTTTTCTTTTTTTTTTCTCTTTTCTTGATCCGTCTATTCTGTCGATGCAGATTCCAGGACTTGCTCCGAGAGCTGTCACAGCGCGATCCGAGCGAGGGCCGCGACGTAGCCGAAATGCCTCCCCCGCAGTCGAGACTGTTGCAATACAGACAAGTGCAGCCCCGGAGCCCACCAGCACTCCCTTCTCCCTCCTGCAACTCCAACCACTTCCCCAACTTCACCGAGAACAGCAGAGACATTGAACTGCCCACTAACCCGGCATTTCAGCAGCATTTACCCCAGATATACACCCCCCCTTTCTCCATGCCATCCGAACACATCACCCCATCTCCCCTGAAATACCTGCAGCCCGATGGATCCTGGACTTACGCTAACCTACAGCAGAATCACCTCCTGGGGCAGGGCTTTCACTATGGAATACCTCCACTGCCCCACAGGTCGCAGCAGAGCCCTTTTATACAAATCCAGAACCATCAGCACGCGGTCGGTCAGGAGCCATTTCATCCTCTCGCATCTCGAGCAGTTTCTGCTTCTTCGCTCCACAGCCTAGAAGAGGTGGGTGTTGTCTGCTGGGCACTTGTCCTGTCCTTTTAGTGTCAAATTATGTTGTGAAGTGGCCATGAATGCAAAACACCACATGCACTAAGAGCTCCCACCGGGAGTTTCTGTGAGGTGGAATGGTTCTCTGTCTTCGCTGTTCACCCTGAGCAGATCCGTGGTTCTCCTCGCTGCAGGTGTAACATTTTCTCTGCTAGATGGGAAGCCTTGGCTTTTGGAATGTTGCTCAGAGTTTTCTTGCAGTCGCTGCTCTGTGTCTGTGTCCTTTATCTGCAGTGAAAATCACCCCAAAGCTCGGGAGGGGACTCTGGAATGACCCAGCCAGCGGACTCTGTTGAGCTGGAAATGTGATTTACTTCTTGGAGACCAGAGAAGTAGAGTTGTTCCAACTTGGTACAAAACCTGGTTTCATAAATCCCACCCTGCCTGCACTGATTTGGTGCAGGATACGAAATCCTGTGTGTTTTGGGGCTGTGTTGGAAATCAGAGACATCCAGCTGTGCTTCCCGAGGCTGGCTCCACACAAACCCCACCACGGCTCCTCTGATCCTCCTCATCCTCTCTTGTCCTGGCTCTAGGGGGTTTGTTGTGGGATGCAGACTGTGCCAGCCCATTCAGCTAGGACAGGTCAGGTTTTGGACAGGTTTTAATCCCTGTTGGAATCTGGAGTGCTAAGGAGTGCGTGATGTGTGAACACGGAGTGTCCTGGAGCCAGGTTGCATTCCAGGAATGGGAGAATGAATATTCTCACTGACTCCGTGTAATCCAATATTTGTACATAAGTGCCTTGCTCTGGGATGCATTTCTGCTAAGGTTTTTACAGAAGCTGGGGGGGGAGCCCTGCTCATTGCTGTCTCACACAATACATATTTAATTTGTCTTTTGGCTTCTGGAAACAGAAAATATTTGGTTTATGAGCCTGAGAAAAAAAACTAAAATTGAATTCGGGTGCATTTTACAAATTTCTGTCTTATACAGATCCAGAGAGGTTAATGGAGTCCTCAGGCCCAGCCAGAGCTGTAGTAAGGTTTGGGCTTATAGACATTTGGAAATTTGATGTCTCAGTCCATTAAGTCATAGCACCCTGTATAAAATGTAATACTTTGTGACAACAGTTAATGCTGTCAGTACAGGGGGATGTGGGAACAATGGCTTTTCAGCAGTAATAAACCAATAAATATTCCTATAGAGCTTGTGACAGCTCCTGCTATCTGAAGACAAATAGAGTGAGCCTTTATGTAATTAGTGCAAATTCGGTTTAGTTCTTATTTCTTCTTCCTTTCAAAATATGTGACAGAAATGCCAAATGCAGTAAAAGTGTTACAAGACAGGGACTTGCTTATAAACTTCCCAAAACTACTGCTCCAGCTGGTAGGCAGGACTGAATGCTAAAAGAAACCAAAATGTGGCTTTTAGGAGTATTTTTAATAGACATCACTCAGACAAGGCACTTGTCAGGGCAGATTTCTTGACTTTTGCTATCCTTACTAAACTGTTTCCTCAATCACTATTTATAAAGCTGTTAATTGACTTGATACTTGAAAGCTTTTGCATGTGTTTAGTCAAACCAGATATGAGCTGCACATCAAAGGGAATACTGGAGTTATTCTGTCTGGTTCTGTACTTGCAAGTGTCCAGAACTTTGATAAATTCGTGATTGCTTTCCAAAATAGGCCTTTTAAACTCAATATATGTTTATTTTTTGGGTTGATTTGGGCAGCAATTTATGAATTTGTTTGTTTGTGTGTTTTTGTTGTTGTTGAAGAATTTCCTTAGGGGAGTGGATTGTCAGCATATCCAAGTGTTGATCTCTTGGATAACTGAAATAAGATATAAGATATAATAAGATATAACAGTTTCTTTTCATTCACTTTTTGCCCTATTTTTTGTAGATGGTATAATAACAATATTGGGACTTTGCAAGCAAGTGATTTGATGTTTGTTTAGGTAATTTCTTATGATATTTCATTAGATTGGGTTTTTCCCTTTACCAAGTCTAGAATTACCTCTATGACCTTTCTGTTATTGGTGCTCGTGTTAGTCAGTGCAGACAGGAGCAAACACTGTATTTATCATCAAAAATAAACTGTGATGCCACAGAGTTGCTTTGAATCTTGAGGAAGCTCAGAGAGCCCTTCAGTCTGAGCTCTTGAGGCACACAGGTTAATGAATGGAGCTCCTGCCGTTTCCATCTCCATGATCTGAGGGTTTATGGACTCAATTCATTTCGGTGGTTTCTGATAAAATCCTCTGCATTATTTCTCCCGAGGGCACTCTTTTCTCCAGAGTGTTTGTTTTGTGTGTACAAACCCCACATATCCATACCCCCATATCCAAACGTATCCTGCTTCCCCACATCTTGGGGTACAGGTCACCAATTTATCCTTTGGAAACAGAAAAGCCATTTTTTTCCCAGATTCTGTTGTAAGAACATTTTTTTTCCCCTGCTCGTGTGTGTTTCTCTGCTTCCTTTGCATCGTCTGGAAATGCTGGAGTGTCTTCCTCCTCACTGTGTGCTCCATCGCCCACGCGGCAGTGTGAGATGTAAAGGTTGATAAGAATTAAGAAATCTCATTTGATGTTCTTTGCGCTTCCCTTAAAATTCTCTATTTTGTGTGATCAAAATACATTATCGCTGACTGCAATATACAACATATGACTTGAAATGTATTAGGTTTTTTTTCTAAATGCAAAGGACTTTTAAAAAAATTTTTTTGGTAAGACATTTCAGGGAAAAAAATTGGGTGGGGAAATGGTGTTTGACACACGCAGATGAATAAAAAGAGCAGAAAGTGGGGAAATGGTATTTGATACATGCAGGTAAATAAAAAGAGCAAAAAATGGGGAAATGGTGTTTGACACATGCAGATGAATAAAAAGAGCAAAAAAAGGGGAAATGGTGTTTGATACATGCAGGTGAATAAAAAGAGCAAAAAATGGGGAAATGGTGTTTGATACATGCAGGTGAATAAAAAGAGCAAAAAATGGGGAAATGGTGTTTGGTACATGCAGATGAATAAAAAGAGCAAAAAATGGGGAAATGGTGTTTAGTACATGCTGATAAATAAAAAGAGCAAAAGGCTATTTTATTGTTTGTTTTTTTTCACAGTATGAACCACGAGGACCAGGCAGGCCGTTGTACCAAAGAAGAATTTCCTCTAGTTCAGTCCAGGCTTGTTCTGAAGAATTAAGCACTCCTCAAGACAGTCTTGTTCAGTGTAAAGAG
The DNA here is from genome assembly GCA_013397895.1 of Origma solitaria. NCBI lineage: Eukaryota > Metazoa > Chordata > Aves > Passeriformes > Acanthizidae > Origma > Origma solitaria. The sequence goes on along the minus strand of VZRL01006278.1, from coordinate 503,637 downwards.
CTTCAGGACCACAGTAACCAGTCCTCGTTCAACTACTCCTCCCCGGAGCTGTGGGTGAACTCCTCCTCCTCTGCCCCGTACCCGAACATTCCATGCAATGGAGCCAGCAGAGCTGTCGCCCCCCGCGAGCTGCTAGGTGGGTACAGCTGCTTTCTGCAGTGACCAGGCTTGCCTGTGGTTGTAAACAAAGATTTTTAAGTATTCATTGTCTCAGGAGTTAAAGGTTTGCGTGGAATAATCCAATTTCTTGTTAGCGTCCTGTTCTTCATCTCAAAAAGCAATGCTGCTTCTTGCTCTTCTCCAAAAGCTCCAGATATTCTCTTAGAGAGGCTTCCAGTGTGGGTTTGTGCTGAAGGGAGCTGAGGTGACTGGTGGGATTTATTTGCGAGATAGATGATTTGTTTCCCGAATCGGTGATATTTTGTGTTGGTATTACAGTCTGGGGGAGCAGCACATAAACTGAATTAGTGCTCTCAGCGTTCCTCTAGTAAATTCTGATACTTCATCAAAGGAGTGACGAGTTTAAATTCTCCCTCACCGTGCAAGAATCTCAGTGGAATGTGCCTTCCCTGGTGGTAGCAGCAGTGCTGATTGATTGAGCAGACAGAAACTAAATTAACTTTTCAGAGATGAAAAAAAGCTGCAAGGAGAGAGCTGGAGCAGTGTAACTCTGCTTCTGTTCTCCATATTTCTTGTGTTTGTGAAAAACAAAATTACCAGGATAGTGCAGTTTCTTCCCTGTCGTTTCCCTTTAATTTTACCTCCATTGGTAATTTAAAAACAAAATTAATAAAAATGCAAACAGTATTCCAGTGTGGATATTAAAACCACTTAATAACGTGGAAAAATATTTATAAGCTGGTTTTATTGGCTTTAAAAGATTTAATTGCATTTCACCAAACTTTATAAACCTAGAACATCTTGTAATTTCATAGTAATTGTGAAGTACGAACGTGCAGTGTAGAATGAATGAAAAATGCTCTTTATATCAGCGACAGCACTCAAGAATTAAATTCCTAATGTGCCTTTTAATTTCCAAAATGTGAAAATGTTACTTTGCAAACCCATATTTATGGCAGCATCTTTCATGCTAAGTTCAAAGCTTCAAGCTCAGGGCACCTCCTTCAATCTATTTCTATTTTTACTGAAAATCAAGGAGCTGAATGCACAGTATTATGTGGCATTCATCACTGAATTGCTCACAGAGAGTTGCTCTCCAAACTCCGTGGTTATCTAAGAGGAGCTCAGGAGCTCTGGCACATTTATGTTGGGATCAGCCATTCCCACATTTCTTTGCTCTAATGAAAATCTTGAGAACATTAAATTTGTGAGTACAGTCCTTAGAGGCCAGATGTGGATGTAAAAAGTACCATACACACGTTTGCTGTCAAATACTAAATTCTGAGTGAAAATACCAAGTTCTGACGGATAATGGCATTTGCAGCAAAATATTTTTGATTATGGCTGAGCGTGGTTTCTGTTTTTTCCATCAATATGTGTGAAACAGAGCCCTGCACCTAATGGGTCATGCAAACACATCTCCATTTTATGGCTGCTGTGCCTTTCCACATTTACAGCTCGCTGCCCGTGATCATATTTACAGCCCAAATGTGTTTTCTAGAGCCAGGGGTTAATGACCAGTGACTGCACGGCTCTCGTTAGTGTTGATTTTTATCCGTGAAGTCACCCCCGTGAGAATGGGATGCTGTGAACGCCCTGAGCCTGCGTTTGTGGCTTGCGAGGGAGCGACCCTGAGTGCAGAGCGTTCCAGGGCTGGTCTCTCCTGTGCGTCAGGAGTGGCTCAGGATGGATTTATGGGGCGCAGGGAGAGCTGCTGTCAATCGCTCAGGCTCGTTCTGTGCAGGCACTTCCCAAAATTGCAATTTGAGAGCTTGATATGCATTGCTTTTTCTGTTGGTAGAAAGGGAATGATTTAAGTTCTTATTCAAGATGTGTATTTCATATTTTTCCTTCTGTTAGACACCTCTACCACACACAGCTTTCACCTCTGGCCCTGCTTGTCATTACTTGTCTTCTCTTGAGTGCTGTGGTTATTTTTGGGAGGTTTTTTGCTCGTGTTCTGGGTTGTTTGTTTTTTGTTGAATCATAGCAACCCTAGCAAAATTGCTTTGCTTGTGTTCTTTCCCTACCCATTCTTCTATGGGTTGGTTTTGGGGCTTTTTTTTTTTTTTTTGAGTGCTCTATAAAAAGCCGAAGCCTGTGTGTGACCCTTCCAGTGAGAAACTTCACTTCATGTTTTTCTACTTTTGCACTCATTTGGTAGTACATTTGCCTATGTGCACTTTAAAAATAACATTATATGATTAAAGACTGGAATAATTCAGAATATATCCGTTGCCCAGTTCCTAGGCTGTTGCAGATGGAGCACAGAGCTGTGTCTCAGTGTAGTGTCTCTCTAGCTGTGCAAGACAGCAGAATTCTCCAGACATAAGTAAGGGACCTCATTAGGATTCAGGAAATTCACTTGAAAGCAGTTTTATACCTATGGTTTAAAGCACCATTTTTTCTGATGGTTACAGGAGTTGTTAAATGCGGAGCAAGAACATATCAATTAGCAGGAATGCATTCAGCCCGAAATACCAATAATTAGTCGGTTGGCATTCAGGACTCTGAATTGCTGTTGGAGAATGAATTATATATGGTGCTGTAAATTTTAATTTTAGCCTATTAAGCTGTAAAGCAAGAAGAATGAAATACTCTTTGTGCTGTCTCAGTGGATAAAGTGCTTAAATTCGAGTGGATCCCGTTGGGAAGCAGCTTCCCCTCGGAGGATCCGCTGTGCGGAATTGCGGGTTTGGGGTTACGGCTGTGGGGTGCAGACTCTTGGAGGGTGTGCTCAGTGATGTCGGTCTTGTGCTGCACGATCCAGGGTTGGGAACAGAGTTCCATCTCTTCAGGGCTGGGTTGGATGGGCTTGGAGCAGTGTGGGGTGGTGGGAGCGTCCCTGCCCATGTGGAATGGGATGAGCTTTGAGGTCCTCTCCACTCAAACCGTGTGGGATTCCGTGAACGGAATTCTCGGATGAGCTCTGAGGTCCCTTCCACCCAAACCATGGACTGTGGGATTCCGTGAACGGAATTCTTGGATGAGCTTTGAGGTCCCTTCCACCCAAACCATGGACTGTGGGATTCCGTGAACGGAATTCTTGGATGAGCTTTGAGGTCCTCTCTACCCAAACCATGTGGGATTCCATGAACGGAATTCTTGGATGAGCTTTGAGGTCCTCTCTACCCAAACCATGTGGGATTCCATGAACGGAATTCTCGCAGTGGTGATCCCAGCACAGGGTGGTGTGGGATCTCGGGCCGGGTTTGGGGTCACTGTGGGCGATCTGCCTGGGCCAGGTTTGAGGTCACCGCGGGCGATGTGCCGGGGCTGGGTTTGGGGTCACCGCGGGCAATGTGCCAGGGCCGGGTTTGGGGTCACCGCGGGCGATGTGCCGGGGCTGGGTTTGGGGTCACCGCGGGCGATGTGCC
>VZRL01006278.1:449167-500085 GCA_013397895.1 Origma solitaria | reverse complement strand
GTGCCGGGGCGGGGTTTGGGGTCACTGTGGTGGATCTGCCCGGGCCGGGTTTGGGGTCACCGTGGGCGATGTGCCGGGGCCGGGTTTGGGGTCACCGCGGGCGATGTGCCAGGGCTGGGTTTGGGGTCACCGCGGGCGATGTGCCGCGTCGCAGCCGCTCACGCTCCCGTCTGTCTCTCCGCAGCTCCCCCGAAGGCGGCCAAGCCCCCCGAGGAGCAGCTGAAGGCCGAGAGCATGCAGCTGTCCAACTCGTTCAACTACAGCATGCTGCAGCACCTGGGCCAGTTCCCCCCTCTGCTGCCCAGCAAGCAGCTGGTGGAGCCCGGCGCGGGCAGCGCGCAGCCCGCGGCTGGCACCAAGCCCGTCATGTCCTACGCCAGCGCCCTGCGCGCGCCCCCCAAGCCCAAACCTCCTCCCGAGCAGGCGAAGAAGAACAGCGACCCCCTGTCCTTGTTTCAGGAACTTAGCCTAGGTAGTTCATCAGGTAGCAACGGCTTTTACTCCTATTTTAAATAATCAGATTATTTTTTTTAGAGAGAATTTAATTTTTATTTGTGTCGGTAGATCTAAGGTAGTTGGGGCTTCACCTGTAGTTGCAAATATTCCCTTTGTTTATATTAGTAAATATATCCTCACTTAATTGCTTTGCTGCTAGACTTGCAACTAATTTTTTTTTTTAATTATATTCCATTATTTTGCATTTTTTGATGTGGGTCGGGTTTTTGGAAGCTTTTCTGTAGGAAAACACACACGTGTTATTTTTTAATTTGTGTAATGTTAATGATATGTTGCATTAAACTAGCAGCTGAGAGATTACCTGTACAACTTGAAAAAAAGGAAAAAAAAAAAAGGAAAAAGAAAAAAAAGGAAAAAAAAAGTTTGTCTAAATTGTATTTAAGAAGATTGTAAGTAGCATTTACATTTATTCAATAACATTAGCATACTATGCTGGGTTTCTGTACCAGAAATGGCCAGTTAATGTAAAAATGTATGTTATTTCTGCTTAAATTCATTTAATTTTTTTTTTTTTTAATAAAGGTGCAGCATCTTCTAAATAATTTCAGTTTTATCAGCTTTTTTGTGAAGGGATGCTGCATTCTCAGACTTTTATAGTTTTAGATTCTGTATGATGTGGTATTGTATTTTCCATCCACTGTAGGGTAAAGTAAAGGCATTCTTTGCAGACACCTATGCCATTGTTTGGAAACATTCAGATAAAAGTATTGGTATACTTTAAAAAAATAATAAAAAAATCGAAAAAAGAAAAAAAAATTAACAAAAAACCCAGAAAAACTCTACATTTTATTTTTGGACAAGCTAGTAATATAAGCTTGTTTGAAAAGTTAATTTGATAGGTTTTTTAAATGAATCATGAAGCTGAAAATAAATTTTTAGGTATGTTGGTGCTTAGTAGATTTAATAACTATTTTAAAAAAAATGCGTGAATTTAGTAAAATACTTTTTTGTTTGTTTGTTTAATTTTTTTTCCACTATGCATGTGTAAATGTTTGTAATCTGGCTTTTTCCTCCCCTCTTCTCCAGTGGTATAAAGAATTGTGCCGCTTTAATTTTTTTTTTTTTCCCGGTAAAACTTTTGGTACATTATTTGATGTTTACATTAAAATGTGACATTATACAAGGAAATTCAGATATTTTGCTAACTGTTTTGTTTGAGGAACATCATTAAAGAAGAGATTTAATGTTTGTCAAAGCTGTATCCAAATTCATCTAAATCTTCTGGGGATCAGAGCGGTTACCAGGTTATTTATCTCCATGAGCTCTGCCAAGTTCTCCATGAACCTGGCCCTTAAGGAATCCAGTCTGAAAAAATTAATTATGGGATATTAAAAAAAAATACAAAAAAATTAAACAAGTGGGAACAAAATCTCAGAAGATAAAAGCTTTGTGGATAAAGATTTCTGGTCTTGCACACTGTCCCTGCCTTGTGGCTGGGGAGCTCGGCAGGGGTTGTAGAGTTTGTGCTTTATTTCTCCTTAGTCCTCCTTTTAAACTTGAACTAACTTTAAATCCGGGAATTGTTTTACAGGGATGAGCTGGGCGTAGTTCAGAGTTCCTCCACTTTGTGAGAATGGAAATTTCAGAGCTGTGTGGTGGCGATTTCAGATTTTTGTGCTGTCCGAGGGACACTTTCAGGGGAGCAGTGGCTGCTGCTCTGTTCAATCAGATTTTTGCTCTGATTACAATCAGTCAGGTTCATTTATTTGCATTTGATTTCATGTTCCAAGACAAGGGTCATTATGTACTGGCCTTGACTTCAACTCAGCACACTGCAGAGGTTTGCAGATAAATTTTTTATGATAAAGCTTTGCTGGTTTATGATGTAGAAACTTACCTGAAAACCTTTTCCCCTTCTTTTTGCTGTAAAGCAAAGCCCCAAATTCCTTAATTTATTTCCTAATGTTTTACCCAACTCACAGTGCTGGGGAGGGGACGGCACTTCTGCACAGGGTGTGGAACCCAGACCACCCAAAAACGAGGAGAGGCCAAATTCTGCAGCCTTGAATCGATCAAAACTGCTGTTCCATGGGTGATGGGGGCAAATTCACCTGGGCAGGTGCTCAGGGGACGTTCCCTGAGTTTTGGTGTTTTGGGATTCTGTGCCAGATCTGTGTGCTCTGTGCAGTGCTGGGAGAGAGGAGAGGAGAGGAGAGGAGAGGAGAGAGAGAGGACCCCAAGGAGGGGGAGCAGAGCAGAGGGAGGGACCCAAAGCCCTTCACCTCCCCCAATCAACATTTTGTCATTTCAGGGCTTTCAGAGTCACTCAGTTCTGTGGAGCAGCCTTTGGATTCTGTTCACCATCTTTGAATATTAAACTAATAAACATCGCTTGTTAATTGACTGCTATCTGTCAATCAGTTCAGGGGGAGATGCTCTCATCTCACCACGCTTTATTCTGTTTTATGCTGGTATTTTATCTACGCTGAAAATATTACGGATAAAAACCCATTTTCTCTCTGACTTAGAATTTCAGTTTTTTATGAAAACCCCAGCTGGTTTTGGTGCTAAATTTTCATAAGTGCTCTCACCCAGGAGTTTGAGGATGATATGATAGACATGGTCTGACTTAACAGCTTTGGCATGAATCATTGGATTTCTTAGAGTTAGTTTTTTTCCAGAAGATTTTTTTTTTTAATGTCTTGTCTGGCCATTGTGTGTCACATATGCAGCCCTGAGTGAAATCTTAGGTTTTGGGAGCAAATTACCCAATGTTTATTGAAGTCACATTTAGAAAACCCCAAAACTGTATTTTCAGCTCTCCTAGGGCTTCCATCAAACTCTTATTAAAATGAAATTAAGCCTTACAGATGGCTCCAGTGGGCACTGCTCAGGCTGCACTGTAAATATGGACCTGTTGCAGTTACAGTGAAAATTAAAAATTGAGTTTGGTTTGTATAAATTGTCTCAATTTGGAAGAATTGAGTGAAGGCCGAGGCTCCAATTGGATATTTGGCTCTTTGGCTTTTTTTAATGTTTTAGTTAAAGCCAAATCCCTTGCTCCTTGTCCAGGAGTAAACTTGCCATTGTCTGTGGAAAATTTAAATGACAGACCTAAATTCAGTGAGCTTGTATTTAATATCAAGAATAATTTTTTGTTTTGTTTTTGTTAATTCCAATTTTTCACGAGAAAAATCTGGCTCCTCATGGGAGGTTGTCAGTGTGGTGGTAAGAATTAACGAAGAACGAAGGCAAAGATTTTTTAAAAAAATTATTTGGAGTCTAAAAAAATTGGTTGTTTTTTTTTTTTTTTGTAATTTAAATAGAGCCTCCATCCTTTAAAAAGTTGCTTAGTGAGCAGCTGGGAGGTTTTTCTGTGTATGTTTGAAGAGTGAATTCTTACGAAATTTGAGCTTTCCACTTGGCCATGCTGGGCGAGGAGCAGCCGGAGGTGAGGGCACTTTCCTGTGAGCTCAGCCTGGCGTGGGGATGGAGCTGAGGTCACACTCAGAGTTCCTGGAGATGGATCTGAGGTAATGCACATCTCCTGGTGTGGACATGGATCTGAGCTCACACTGACACCTCCTGACGTGGAGATGGAGCTGAGGTATCACTCACACCTCCTGATGCGGAGATGGAGCTGAGGTAATGCACATCTGGTGTGGACATGGATCTGGGGTCACTCACAGCTCCTGGCGTGGAGATGGAGCTGAGGTATCACACCTGGAGATGGAGCTGAGGTATCACACCTGGAGATGGAGCTGAGGTCACTCACACCTCGTGGCGCTGCGGGACCTGCCCGGGGTGTCCCTGTCACCGGGGATGGTGTGGGCTGTGCCTGTCCCCAGCCAGGATTGCTGCTGGCTCTGTGCCTGCTCGGGCACAGCTCATGGGGCTCTGTCCCTGTGATAGTGCTGGGGACACTCCTGCTGTGCTGCTGTCCCCTGGGACACCCTGGGGGACAGGGCTGTCCCCAGGCTGTGTCTCCAGGGGTGTCCCTAGGCTGTGTTCCCTGGCTCTGTCCCCAGGCTGTGTCCCCAGAGGTGTCCCCAGGGGTGTCCCCAGGATGTCCCCAGGCTGTGTCCCCAGGCCTGTCCCCGCAGTGCTGACCTCAGAGCCCCGGCTGTGTGGCAGGGACAGTTCCCCTCCATCCCCATCAGTTCCCGTGGCAGATTTTGGTGTTCCCGAGGCTCAGAAATGTCTCCCATCGAGCTGCCTGCCCAGAGCCAAGGCCAAGCACCCCTGGGGTTCTCTCCATTTTCTCCTGGGGTTGTCACCCACTCCAGTGTGTCCTGATTTTCATGGCATGGGCTCTGGAGCCGCTGGCCTTTGCAGGACGCAAGTCCTGCCGAGTGCAAACCCTGCCAGTGCCATTTCCTGCTTTGATTAATTAATGTTTTGTCCCCACATTTGTCAAGTTCAGCTGGTTTTTTTGCAGAGATTGTGCTCCATAAGCAGTTCTTTTGCTACGCGTGTAGCACCTCAGTGCTATAAGTGGCACCGAGAGCGGCGTTTGACCACTCCAGATTTTCTTTTTAGACTGAGCTCAGCCATATCAGACCCTGCACATTTCCAGGGCACTGAGCTTTGTGCTCTGCCTATATCATCCTTCAACTCATTTGTTTTGTTAGTTTTTAAAGTTTCTAGTTTTCCTAGAAAAACTGCAGACAATTAACTTGTCAAGGCAGATGGCAATGATCTATGGTGCCTATAAAAATTTGCACATCGTATTTTTTGACATGAAATATGGGCTATTTCTGTTGGTGTAGCAATACTTGCGCCAGGCTCTTTTTTGCTGGCTGTGGCAGGGAGCAAGGACTGAATCCTTCTAAATGTGTTTTTTTTCTTCCATTCAAGAGAAGTAAAAGGATTTGCAGCAGAAGCAATGGAAATGTCAGTTCGGTGTGGGGGTTTTTTGGCAACTTTAGCTGAGAAATGCTGAGGAGTTTTTACCTCATTAAGGATTAATAGATGCTTCTGACAAATTACAGAAAATTCTCTGTGATATGAATTATCCAGGACTGGTTAAAGGATGTTGTCAGTCCCTTTTCCACAAGACTTGGCTTCCTGCTGGAGGGTAAATACCTCAACAGGAGCAGCTGTAGAGCCATGGAGGTGCTCCCAGTGAGACTGGTGATACTGGGCACGGAGAAGAGCCAGGCCTTGCCGAGTTCTGGTACAGAAAACAGCCCAGAAATTGAGTTTATTCCCTTTGTAGCCAGCAGCAGAGCAGCTCTGTGTGATGTCTGCGTGCCTTGGATTTATGTTCAATAGCTTCGCTGGAGCCCCAGCATCGATCAAGTGTGACAAAGCCACCACAATCTCATCCTCTCCTTCAGTCAAAACAAACTTGTGGCGCTCTCTTCTTGTCCCTCGGTGACAACGGGAAGGGGAAATAATTGGGATGGATGCTTTTGGAGCAGGTCCTGCTGCTGAGTGCGGTGTGTGGCACTGAGCTGATGCTCCTGCAGTTAAGCTACAAAGTGCTGCAGAGTTCAAGGGGCACTGTCCTGCTGTGGGCAGTGCGAGCTTGTTCAAAATGAAGTTTAGGCTGAGGTTTTTTCCATGTGAATCCCCAGGGCCCTCCCCAGGGCTGGCAGTGCTGCAAATTCCATCTGTACCAGGAGTGTTCCTCGAGAGCTGCCAGGCCCGGGAGAGAAAGTGCCCCTCTCTAGCAGGGCCAGGGCAAATTCCCACATCTTTGGGGCTGCCTGGAAATCATTCCCGCAGCTGTCAGGGCAGGGAGAAAAAGGTGATGGCCACAAGGAGGTCACAGAGCGGAAAGGGATCAGTGGAAAAATGAAGTGAATTAGTTAAATCAAACCCCTGGGCATCGTGCACGTGCTGGCTCTTTCCAGGCATGGACCGAGGGAGAGGCAGGGCTGTATCCCAGGATTTCTGGGTGTGTGTCCCAGGATTTCTGGGTGTGTGTCCCAGGATTTCTGGGTGTGTGTCCCAGGATTTCTGGGTGTGTTTTAGGATTTCTGGGTATGTCCCAGGTTTTTGGGTGTGTTCCAGCATTTCTGGGTGTGTCCCAGGATTTCTGGGTGTGTCCCAAATTTCTGAGTGTGTCCCAAATTTTTGGGCGCGTCCCAGGATTTCTGGGTGTGTGTCCCAGGATTTCTGGGTGCAGTTCTCTCTCCCCACATCCACCTGCTGCAGCTCTCCTGTCCCACCCGCCGGCGCTGGGCTGTGCCTGCCGTACCTCAGCAGACGAAGGGTGCTCAGGAGCTCAGCTCCCTGCTCAACAGGCACTTCTCTTCCTCAGGGTTGCTTGTCTGGCACCTTTTCTGCACATTACATTCACACAACACAGCGTTTAAAAACCAGGGAAGCAGATTCTCTGCACGCCTCACAGCAAATCTTACATAAACAAAACCCTTCACGTCTTCTGCGGCGTTGACTGTGATTTAGCACTTGGGCTTGGCAGGCTGGAGCAGCCCAAATCTCAGCGCCGGCACTGGGGCAGTGCCCAGGGTGGCTCTCGGGTGTCCTGAGGAGGGGACAGGCACTGCTGTGGGGTCAGGGAGTGGCAGACCCGATGGCCTGTGGCAGGAGGTGTCCGTGGGGGTGGCAGTGGCAGGACCATGCTCAGGATTTCCTGGTGGCTTGTGGTGGTTCCTTGTTCTGCACAGATTTGCCTCTCCCTGTCTCTGGTCCTGTTTCCCACTGGGTTTTTTGGCTGTGTCCCAACCCCACCAGGGCTCTTTAGGACGTGTGGCAGCTGCAGTCCCATCCCTCTTTGGCTCTGCTCACTCCCTGCGGTGAGGACCTTTCCATTTTCATGGTAATTCCCAAATTTCTGGTGGCTCTTCCCTTCTGTTTGCTCAGCTGAGAGAACGAAAGCTGAACCTGGTTACAGCTCCCCCCTCCAACATTAAATTCCTTTTCCTTTATGGAGGCCAATCACTTTTATGAGCTCTCTTAAAACACATTATCAGCTCTCTGGCAGAACAAACCTGCAGGAGCAGAGCCCTCCCCACGCTGAATACCAATGACCAATTTAAGGGACGGCTCCCTCCGCAGCAGCTCTAGTATCTGGAAGAAGAAAATGAAGTTATCCACACGCTTCTCAGTCCGGCAGGGACCTTACGGGGCAGGGAATGATCACAGAGCCTCAGCCTGGAGCAGAGAGAGAATAAAACTCAGTGAGATTTGAAGGGCTTTAGGAGGCATCTGCCTGAGCTGCCTGAGCTCGGGCTGTGGGTGTAGGATCTCAGTGCCGTGAGCTGTGTGTTTTCTCTGCCTCGTGAGTAAAGTGAGCCCAGGGAGGCTGTAAAACCTTGGATCCAGGCCACAGCCCTGCACTCACCAGGATTTTTTCCATTGCCCTCACCGGGGCTCGGATGAAGTGGATCAGGAGTGTGCAGGAGGTGGTGAGACCTTCCAGGGTGCGTTTGTCTGAAATGTGCCTGTCTTGCTCTCGGATATCAGAGGGCAACTAAACAGCATCTTGGCTGGGCAAAACCAGGATCAAAACCAACCCAGAATTTCCTTTTTCCCCGGGGAGGCACTGCAGGGAGGGATGGCCCTTCAGGAAAGGCGTGGATGGCTGAAGAGCTTCCCGGGGACACACGGATGTGCCCCTGCTGTGCCTGGGGGCTGAACTCAGCCCCACAGCCCCAAACCCTGCTCATCTCAGCCCACGGCTCGCCCAGGGTGAGGATGGAGCTCCTGCCAGCTGCTCTGCCCAGGTAGGTTTGGATATCCCAGCCCAGCCACCCCAAGGGTCGCCCCGACTCTTTTCTTTCTGTTGGTGCTTGTGAAGGATCTCCCTAGAAACTGGCCTCTGTTTGCCTGAACAATGGAAATGCAAATGCAGGATGTCAGCTCTGTACCCAAAAATAAGATTTCAAAACCATTTAGCATTTCAGAGTGGTTCTGTGACAACGTGAAGACTCGGAGTTGTCTCTCATGATGAGAGACAGGCAGAGCTCCTCAGCTCGCACTCAGATCTGAGCGCCAATGAGCGCTTCAGCCCAAAACTTTGGAGTATATGTGTTATTTGTAGTGCTTTTCAACTTCAAAGAGCTTGGAAAACATTAATGCAACTTCACAAAAGGCTTCTGTTCTTGCTGCCACTCTGCTGATGGGGAAAATGGAGATGAGCCCGAGTCTGGCTGGGGCTGTGGGGCTCAGCCCAGCCTGGCAGGGCCGTGGGCAGCCCCTCAGGGCTGGGGAGTTTCTGTGAGTGTTTGAACATGCCGTGAGTTCAGACCTCTTCCAATTGACCTGAGATTTTGTTAGGAATTCTGTTTTCCTTTAGGTTTGTGGACAGCTAAGTGTGGAGGGAAGGGCACTCCAGTTTCCTTTTCCCTTTTCCCCCAGGGGGAAAGACTGCGCTTCAAACCACATACTTATTCCTGCTTGGGGGGAAATGCTGAGCAGATTCCAAAAACTGAACTGTAAAAAAAAAAAAAAAAAAGAAAAAACACCGATCTCTTGGTGCTGGGGCCCCGTGAGGGTGAGAAGGGCTCGGCTGCTGTGGGGCTGGCGGATCCCCGTGCTGCTGATGCTCAGATTGGGGTCCCGCAGCCCCCCAGAGCTTTGGGGTCTCACAGCAAAGCATCCCCAGAGCTTCAGGGTCTCACAGCAAAGCATCCCCAGAGCTTTGGGGTCTCACAGCAAAGCATCCCCAGCCCTGCAGGGTCTCACAGCAAAGCATCCCCAGCCCTGCAGCAGCCAGCAGCTCCCGGGGCTGCCTCTCTGCCCGAGTCCTTTGAAGGCTTTTCCTGAGCTGCAGCTCTGAGCTCCAGGGCAGGAGCAGAGCAAACTCTGGCAAAGCGCTCAGGAGAGCGAACGATCGCTCGGTGCAGCAAACACCAAACGCTGCACTGCCGCCCTGGACCTGGCAGGAGCTGATGGGCCAAGTGATTCATCCATCAAAATGATTGCCCAGAAAATCATGCCACTGGAAGATTATGCTTTTTATTAGAGGAAAATATCACTCTTCACGTTCGGTACTTCTCGGCTGTGCCGTTGAAGTTGAAGCAAAACAAAAGGCTCTGTTTTGTGGGGTTTTAGGCTTGATTGGAAAGGATGGAGCTGCAGGGTGTAAATTTGGAGGGGAAACTTTTATCCCAATGCTGCCCAAAGTTCTGTTTTGTTTTCGTTTCAAATGTTAGTTTAATAGAGGAGCATAAGGATCTCCGACTTGTTCTGGAGAGAGGAGTTAACCCTTCTGAGGGAAGGAGCATGGCACAAATGGGGACAGTGGCTCCCCAGGAGTCTCTCTCTGACCAAGTAAGGTATAAAAGGCTGATATCCCTCATGGATCCGTGCCCAACTGCACCAAACATCTTCTCCACAGCAAAGCTGTCTCCTCTGTGGCCCGAGCTGTCCTGGACACAGATTTCCCCTCAGCTGCCCCAGACTGGCACAGAGCAGTGCCATTCACACACATCCACGATGGTGTTGAGTGGTCTTTCTGCTTTCTTAAAAAAAGAAAAAAATCCAAAAAGAGAGAAAAAAGAAAGGAAGAAAAGAGAGGAAAAGAGAAAGAAAGCAACAGTTGCAATCGAACATGCCTGGGTTCAGCAATGACTCACTTGATGGAGAGCACATTGTGTAGTGAGACCCAGACATTTCAAAAAATACAAATCTTTTCAGAACACATTCTGGATCTTCTGTCGTGGGCGCAGGGAACATCAGTGCTCCGGTTCTGCATCCATGCAGGTCTCCCAGGGGTTCTGGGGGAAGCGGGGCAGCGCGATGAGGAGGAGGGCGATGCCACAGACGAAGAGCAGCACGAAGGCGGCGCAGGCACAGGCGAAGGACCAGGAGTAACTGTACTTGATCCAGGCTGTCTCCTTGCTGTCAATCATCCTCTTCACGGATTGTCTCATGACTTCGACAGAGATGATGATGCAGAGACCTGAAGGAAGATAGGAGCAGTGGGTTGAATAACCAGCTGTCAATTTTTCATCCTTAATTAACCGCCTCATCTGTTGTTTTGCATACAGGAACTGCAGTGAGATTCACAGGTGAGTCACTGACTTTGGTGTTTGAAGGAACCAACGCTCAGAGCTGCCAAGAGCTCTGCCATTACCCAGGTCAGCCCCTGGCTTGTGGAGTGTGATCTTTTAGGCAGGCTTGGATGGGAAGCTCAAAGTGGGGGAGGAATAATTGCATTCCCTGGGGAGCTTTTTCAGAGGTTGAGGAAGATTTTACATTGAGGTGACAATTTGCCCTTCTGTCTTCCACTCCTTGTGGCACGTCAAGGTGTTCCTGGCTCATGTGAAAGTGCAGTCCTTGTGTGTTGGGGAGAGTTTGTATTTTGGGCCTGCATGGGCTGTTTTGTTGGTTTGAGGCTTAATAAATGAGATATAATATTGTGTATCCCTGGCTCAGCCTGGGGTTGGCAGTGAATATTCTAGAAGGGGGTGAATATAATTCTAAAGGGAGCTGGAGAAAATACAGAATTACTGGAAAAAATACAGAATTACTGGAGAAAATACAGAATTACTGGAGAAAATACAGAATTGCTGCTGGGTAATTCTCCTTAGCAGGATGCTCTCACACCACACAGGGCCCTGGAGGCTGTGGCCAGGACGAAAATGCTTTCAGGGCATTTTCAGAAGTGTCTCTGTCACCTCAGGATCTATCTCAAGTTTCCCTGTGCTGTCCCACGAGCCAAGAGCAGCAGTGTGAGCTGCCCTGCGGTACCTGCGAAGGTGTAGAACATGGAGGCTGGCTTCAGCAGGTAATCCCTCTTCTTCCTGAAGGACAGCAGCACGCAGATCGTCCCCATGATGGCAAAGCCAACGCTGAAGATGGCGATGGCTGCGGCTGAAATGCTGTATTCTGCCAAAGGAAAGAAAAAAACCACCAGAAATGACCCAGCGTGCACATTTGGAGCTTGGGGACGCTGCGGTGGCTCAGAGTGAGCAATACCTGCGCTCGGCTTTGGTGAATTATTTCCCTCAAGTGAAAACAGGGGCAAGCCCTGGCCACGCATCTTCTGAATGTGAAGGGTCTAAAAGCAGAGCAGGGAGGGGAAAACACTTTCTGAACACTTCCTGAGAGAGCCCAGGGCACCTTAGCTCACTGCCCCACCTGAGTGGGGCTGGGCTGGAGCCGCTCTGCTCTGCAGTGTAAATGTTATTATTAACTCTGTGCTACCACCCCTCCATCGCCCACACTGTCCCAGGGCAAACAGATTTTTTTCACTCCATCCCTGGCCCTGCACGGCGCTGGGGCTGTCCCAGGGCACGGAGAGCCGAGTGCTCCGTGGGCTCAGCACCGAGAGCTCACAGCGGCCAGGGGAGTGTTTGCACAGCTCATTTTTGTTCCTTTGCCTCTACAATGATTTCCAGCTCTCCAAAACCTCAGCTTCTGCAGGGCAGGGGATTAAAGCCTCCCAAAGTCCAGGTTTTGCCAAGGCATGTGCTGGACACTTCCCCAGCACTGCTCAGTGCCTGGGTGGAGGGGGAGAGCTGCTAATTGAGTAATTCAGGCCTTCATTTGCATGTTGTGTTCGTTTTCAGATTAGTTTAATATTTAACACATGTAGCCATGCATGAACATCACAGTGCCTGATGATATTTGCGTTTCAAGCCATTTAAAAAAATATCTCCCAGGCAAAATCATGAGGAATTTTTTTCCCTGTTACTAATTAGCTCCCATCCAAATGAGCTATTTCTGCGAAGGGGAACAGCAGATCACTCTTTGTTCTCACTGCTTTTCATATCACTGTTTTATTATCATTTTCTAAACGTTTCTCTATTCTCTGTGTTGGAACTGCCTGAAAGTGATCATTTCATTGTGAAATCTTTTGCTGGGCTTAAGATTTTCTTTTTGCCCCAAAGAAAAGAAGCTCTTCCTGATATATTTTTTTTCTGGAAAAAAAATTTTTTTCTGAGTTTTTTTCTGCATTGCCCTGAAGGCATTGGGTGCATTTTGAAGATCAGGTGGCTGGATCAGATAAGAGATAAGTGAGCAAAAGCAGGTGACTCAGATTTATGCTTTTCTATAGTTAAAATCCCTGTCTTTCCTGTCTTAGGAAAGTACTTTTTCTCTTCAGGGTTTTCCACCATTACCGCTCCCACTGGAAGCAGAGCAGATTAATACATGCAATGTAACCTTGGGCTCATATTTTCCTCAGTAAATTTGTTGTGCTGCAAACTCGGAAGGAGTTTGTCCTCAAAGAGAGGATGAGGAAGAGAGAGGAGCATGTTCGGGGAGCCCTCAAAATATTTGGACTTACTAAAAATGTGAAATTTGTCCATGAAAGTAAACACTGACAGTTCATGTCTTTGTAGGATCCCTGTTCCTTCCATCCATCGATCGCTCTATTTCTTACATGACTTTCATATCAAATCAATATGAAGCATAAAATTCCTAATGGTCTTCAGAGAGCCTTCTGTGCTTCTTTTCAGGGTCAAGACTCTGCTTGGGATATGATTTATTCATTGAGGTTTTAGTAATATCTTCCCCTTCGATGGCAAAGGCTGAGTGTCACGGACAGTGCTAATGTTGTAAAGTCATTTTTACGCTGAAAGGATTTTTTTGAGGTTTCCCTGCGTATTGACGTTGTTATATATTTGTGGGACTCCTTATGTAAAATCACATTTATGAGTGTGATCATATATAAAAATCATTGTCCCCAGGAAGTTGGGATTTGACCCTGTCCAGGGCATTTTCCACATTTTTCCCAGCTGATGGTGCCAGCTAGAAATCCTCCTGCTTTCAGTGGAACCAGGGCTGACCCCTCATTTTGGGGACCTCTTTCCCTCAGGCCTTGTGTGCCCAACACTTCATACAACATTTAGGAAAACATTTTTCTTGAATCATTCTTACCTTTCTGGGTGGTCACCTCAAATATCTCCGAGGTCTCTCCTGGAGTGAAGTGCTTGAAGTAGGAGCAGTTGTGGTCTGAAGGAGAAAGGAAAATTTGATTTTGTGCGCCTGGAAACCTCTGACAGAACGCAGTAAAACTGAGTTAGCTGTTCATTGATGCACCAAACTTGCCGTGGTTTCGAGGCTCGCTACCCTTGGTGACACTGAGGGGCTGGGGTTGGATCTGATTTTTTCCAGAGGGGATGAGGACCCCGGGCTGGACCCCTCTGATCCCTTCTGTGCTCCCTCCCAGAGCTTTGCACACTCATTGCTCTTCATTTCAAACATGAATCACAGATGATTTTTCTCACTCTGCCTTTGGCCATCGCACCTTTGTGCCTCTCTGCGTTTCCTGGGGATGGCACCTGCCGTGCCCACAGCAGGGTGGGCAGCTCCCTCCTCTCCCACCCCGGTGGCACCTCCCATTTGGGGTCCCAAAGGGACAATGGGGTGTCCCCATCCTCCTCTCCCTGCTGGCTCTGCCCTCCCCCAGCTCCCAGACCCTGTGAGGCACTGGGGGTTTGCTGATTTGGGGGTCCTGGAGCTGAGGCTGCTGCCCTGCAGCAAAGCACAGAGTATTTTACTGAAACAAGGGCTCTGAGGGCTTTATTTTGGCTGGCAGTAAATAAAAAACCAAAGCTTTTTGAAGCCCAAGCAGCTGCCCAGGGAAGGTTTGGGAAGGTTTGGGAAGGGAAGGTTTGGGAAGGGAAGGTTTGGGAAGGTTTGGGAAGGTTTGGGAAGGTTTGGGAAGGGAAGGTTTGGGAAGGGAAGGTTTGGGAAGGTTTGGGAAGGTTTGGGAAGGTTTGGGAAGGGAAGGTTTGGGAAGGGAAGGTTTGGGAAGGTTTGGGAAGGTTTGGGAAGGTTTGGGAAGGGAAGGTTTGGGAAGGGAAGGTTTGGGAAGGTTTGGGAAGGTTTGGGAAGGTTTGGGAAGGGAAGGTTTGGGAAGGGAAGGTTTGGGAAGGTTTGGGAAGGTTTGGGAAGGTTTGGGAAGGGAAGGTTTGGGAAGGGAAGGTTTGGGAAGGTTTGGGAAGGTTTGGGAAGGTTTGGGAAGGGAAGGTTTGGGAAGGGAAGGTTTGGGAAGGTTTGGGAAGGTTTGGGAAGGTTTGGGAAGGGAAGGTTTGGGAAGGGAAGGTTTGGGAAGGTTTGGGAAGGTTTGGGAAGGTTTGGGAAGGGAAGGTTTGGGAAGGGAAGGTTTGGGAAGGTTTGGGAAGGTTTGGGAAGGTTTGGGAAGGGAAGNAAGGGAAGGGAAGGGAAGGGAAGGGAAGGGAAGGGAAGGGAATGCCAAGTGAGCCAAGGGCAAAGAGGCTCTCCTGCCAGGCTGGATCCAGGATTGATCCCATCAGAGCACTCAATTAAGTTAATTTGATAAGACAGCCGAGTCGGATGGAGGCAGCTCGATGGAGTGCCTCTGTCGGGATGCAGTGCCAGGTGTGGGGTGTCTGTGGGGTCCGTGAAGGGAGCAGGGTCAGCACTGTGGGGCTGGGGACACGGGGACAAGGAAAGCTATTCAATCTCTCCGTGCTGCTTTTGCTGCTCAGCCTGGCGAGGGTCAGCCAGGGGAGCAATGTCACTGCTGTCACTGCTGTCACCCAGCAGGCTCCAGCCCGCAGCAGGATGGGGAGGGTCTGCTGGGGACCTGCTGACTCGGAGCCTTGGCAGCAGCAGGGCAAGGGTGGAGGGTGTTCTTGCTATTTATAACCGATTTAATTGAGGCTTTGGAGGGCTGAGGAGCTGGGGAACAGTTGCTCGCCAGGAATTTGGCTGGAAGGGGCACTGGGGGGGACATGCTGAGCAGCGCCAGCCCCGTTCTGCTGAACTGGGCTGGGGGGGCACCCCTTGGGGACCCCGAAAACAGAGCCAAGGCTGCCAGAAACACAAAAAACGGGGACCCCTTGGTTAATGCCATTTCCATTAAATAACAGAACATTTCAGTGGCTCCTTACAGCGTGAATTTCTCTGGCAGAGGATCCCAGGGCGCTGCATTCTACCTGTTGGTTCTTGTGGGTTTTTGCCGTCATGTGAATGGCGGCTGCTGGAGTTAGTGACTCAGGGAGGATTTATTTTCCCTCTCCCAGGAGATAGGTAATTGCAAAGCAGCGGTTTTGGGCCTGTTAGCGGAAGATTCCTTCGAGACACTCTTATCTACTTAAGTTTATAAGCTGACTTTTATTTCATCTGCAGATTCTCCTTGCTGGAGACGAGGTTAATGTTTAGCTCTGGCATCTCCTGACCTGTTCTTTATTATCCTTGCAAATGACTGGAAGAAATATATTTGATCTCAGCCCTCTGTGACTCTAATTGTGAATTTCGAGCCTCAAAGCAGTGGTTGTGCGCCTCCACCAGCGACTCAGTGGTGGCCGAGGCTGAGCTTTATGTCTGGGACGCTTTATTTTGGGATTGTTTGGTTTAGCTTTTCATTAATTCTCTAAAAAGCCTGAACTCAAAGGAGTCCCCGGGCGTGCAGCTCAAAGGTGAAGGCATCCAGGGGAACCAAACCAGCCCAGTCCACCCTCCATCCTCACAAAGCTTTTAGAGGTGGATTTGTCTGCAGGAGATGGAGCTGCCTCTGTCCCTTGTGGCTCTTAGCAAAGCTCTGCCAAGGCCTGGTAAAAGGGGTCATTTCCCAAGTGGGTTGGTGTTTTTGGAAAATGCATTTGTTGTGGGAAAATAGACCGAGATTGGTTTGGGTGAAACGCTGTATTGTTTTCAGTTTCAAGATGCCTCCATGCTCTGTTGAGCTGGGAATATCTGTTTCAACAAGTCTGTTATTCAGCAGAACTGAGGCACTGTGGGGCCATCATGAATAAGAGAAAAGCCCATTTATGTCACAGCATGTTTACATAATAGATAGAATTTACGCTGGGGCTGATAATGGATGAGAGCTCGGTGGCAATCTTTGTTTCTCTCCCCCAGCTGCATTATCTCTGCCATGAGGCCACCCCGGTGTGCTGATGGGGCAGTCCAGGGGCTCTGTGGGCACATGGACTTCAGGTTTGTAATGTGATTTATCGGAGTGTCCTCAGCCCTGCAGCTCAGCCCTCACTGCCCTCCTGCTCCTTGCCCTTCAGATCATCCCTCCAGGGATGTGCAGTCCCACTGAGCTGTGGCTGAACCTTGGGGAGTTGCAATTTGGAGACTTTGTGGGGGAAGAAAGGCTGGAAAGGCTGTGAGATGTTCGGGCCATGCAGAATTTTGGGTGTCAGCTTCCCCTGTGAGCCTGGAGTACCAGGCTGGGGAAGGGCTGGAGCCCACCTTGCTCCTGTACCTGAACAGACCCAGCGTGGGGGTTGTGGATGGTGAGAGAACCCTGGGTTTTAGTGTGGGGTTCCCCCCTGTGATGAGTTTGGGACACAGGAGCTTGGAGGAGCTGCTCAGTGGAGAGGTCAAGCCTCGGGCTCTGAGCTGCCCAACGAGGCCGTGGGCACTCTCGGGGTTTTGGAGAGGGTCTGTCCAAGCAGCTCAGTTCACACCTGTCCTGTGAGCGAGTCTTGGAACGGCACAGACAGCTCTGCTGACAGCCCAGTTTGCAACTGCTCCTCTCCACTTCCCTGCTCTAGTTCCTGTATTTACAAGGACCTGTTCAAGCTGTTGAACATCCCTGCCGCTGCCCAGAATGCAGGAGCTGCTTTGGAGGGCAGCACCAGCACAGAATTACAGGCAGTGACACCAAACTCTGTTTACAGCCAGTAGTAAAATGCCCCGGTGCCCCGACCACAGTTAAAAATGTCTCGGTATTAATCTGAATGTGCCTGGATTTAACAACCATCTCCCTGATCTTTTTATTTGTTACAGCAGGATGCTGAACCCTTTTCAATTTGTCAACACCCTCGGATGGGTGCTGTAAAATTTTAAAGCTCTGCCTAAATCACAGCCCTGCTTTGTGGACTGCGAGCCGAGTCATCCTCCCCGCTCTGCACCGTGCTGAGCTCAAAGCCTAATAAATAACGTTAATCATGCCATCCATTTCCTCCACAGGGAGCGACTGGTAAATGGTTATTAATTCTGTGATAAATCCTGATGCCTCTTTCCCAGTCCTGGCAGTAATGTCTGGTTATGTCTCATGATTTTCAGGAAAAGCAGTGCCCGCATCTGCTCTTTTACTGCGCGTTTGCTCATTCACATTTTCTCGGCTGCTGCAGGTTTCACAACCTTGGTGTTTCCCTGCCGACATCCCTTCCCAGAAGTGTGAAATCAATCTAACAGGAGCTGTGCGGCCCTGGCCCTGGGGCTCTGCTCCCCTCCCCTCGCTCTCATCCTTTCCAGACTCAGACGAGGATGAAGGTATTTATGTTATAACTGAGGTGCGGATCTCCCCCTCTGGAGCGCGGTTATGACGCAGGCTATCATCCAAATTCCCAAATGTCTCTCGGAGCTGGATGAGGCGCTCCGGTGCGGGGACAGTCCAACCCCTCCATAATTCCCAGCCATTCTGCGCCCGGCGGAATGCGGCTGGGATGTGATTCAACGCCTGTGCGAGCACATGCTGATGTCTGTCAAAGATAGCGGCTGCTTCCCTGTGCTTTGTGCAGACAGCTGGATATTTATGAGTTTTATATTTACCCCTCGGTCGTGCGGTTTTGCTGTTTATCCACCCATTCCTATTGTTTTTTTTTTCCTTTTGTGGGAGTTCTCCGTGCGCGAGGGGAGGTGTGCAGTGAGGAATAACCTCCCTAGGCACGTAAGTATCTTCCTGAGAGACATTAAGCATATGGATGACACACTCCCAAGTTTGGTTAGAGGCAGATCCGCACGCCGAGGCTCAGCTCCTCTCCTCACAACATGTAATTTGCCCGAAGAGATAAGGAATTGCAGCAACACAGGCAATATACCGTCAGCCCAGGCAGGAGGATTTTTCACAGGAAATTTTCAAATATGTGTTAACATATATTTCATTTCAAGCAGCGAGTCTAACACGAAGGCAATCCTGTTATTTCTGTTCTGGAAAGCATCCAGTACCCTATGAGCCTTCTAAAAAAACAGCGTGGCTCAGTCACAGAGGGACTGTATTAGTGCAAACGGCGCGGATGTTGCTGACTTGGCAATCAGCAAAAACATAATGAGCTCCTTTAGCCATGGGAATGGAGCAGCCTTCCCGGAACGCTGCCGTGCCCGCTGCCCTCCCCATCGATTGCACGGGAGCTGGAGATGTGTGTGGGAGCAGGTGCCTCTGGGGACAGGTGAGGAGGCTCCCGAAGTCCTTGAGAAATTGATTCAAACTCAGTTTATGATTTTTTTCCTTTTCCTGGAGGTTGACTAACCGTGCTGCAGGTCCCTCTCTGTCCCTGCCCTGAGGAATGGCTGTCACTGGAACAGCTCAGAGAAAACACAGTGCCCACCGTGGATGGGCTGTTCCCCTGGGATCATGTGGATCTGGAAATCCTAAAGATCCAGCTGTGCTTCGTGCACCCATAAATCCTCCCTCTCGCCTGCTGCTGTCAGCATGCCTGTAGGACCCTTGGCTGGGGTTCAGCGAGATTCCCTCCATCCCAATTTCCCTTTGTGCGCCCAATCCTCCTCCCCTGCTCCCCACCATGGTCACTGCTGCAGGGGAGACTCAGATATGGTCACAGGCAGCCAGGAAAGGCAGCGAGGTGTGCTTGAACCAGCCTGGAAACAGCCCCTGCACCCCATCCCAAACTCAGTGCTTGAACCAACCCAAAAACAGCCCCTGCTCCCCATCCCAAACTCAGTGCCAGCTTCCCTTCTGCCATAAGGAACACAGAGCCTTTCTCCTTCTGCCACGTCCTCCTGAGCAGAGCCAGGAGGACTCCGAAGGACTCACAGAGCCTGGAGCTCTGTCCCAGCCGTGCTCACCTACCTCCGGGCAGGCTGATGGGCCCGCAGCTCCTCTCTTGGGAACCTTGCTCCTGCATGAGGATCCTCTTGGTGCACAGCCTCCAGAGCCCGAAATGAGCCGCCTCGCAGGTGCTGGTGTTCTTCTCCACGCTGGGGCTGAGCACGGCCCAGTGGTCGGTGACCACGGCGGCGAAGAGCAGTGAGATGCCCACCAGGATCACGGAGAACGCCAGCCGCACCTTCAGCGGTTTGCTCTCGTCCATCGCAGCGGAGGGCGGCGGGCGATTCGCGAGGGCTCCCGGAATCCTGGCGCATCTGAGCGCTCGGAAATGTCAGCCCTGGGGCCCAGGCAGCTGCTGGGCTGTGTCAGGAGGCTCCCAGCGCTCAGCTCAGCTTTCCGCCCCGTCCCACCCGGCTTGGTTTGGATTCCCATGCCGTAGTGGCCGCGGCCGCCGCTCAGGGGCTGAGATCTCTTGACTTGCAGCATGCCCAGAAATAGGCATTAATAGGATGATTAACTTTTCAGCGGGGTTATAAAAACATCTGTGTTTATAATAGTGCCGGGCCTGTGTTCAGACTGATCCTAAACAGTTTAATAGCCCTGGAGCCTGCTCGCTCCACGCCTGCAGCTCAGCCCTGCACGGAGCTCGGGGCTGGACGTGTCCCCAGAACCCAGCACTGGGGCAGAAGTGACAAAATAAGCCTACTAGTTTATTTAATTATTTATTTTTCTTAGAGTTCTTTTTATTCTGTGTTTTTATTATAATTATTTTTAATTGACCTGAACTATTCTGAATAATCGGGGGTATTTTTGTGGGTTCCATTTGTTTGGTGTCTTTTTGTTTTGCTTTTTCTGCTGTTAGTTTTTTGTGTGTCTTTTTCTAATGCAAAATCTCTCAAATATCAGCTTGCTTTCCTATCAGCCAGGTTCCCCTCGATGCCTACAGTAACTCAACACATCCATTCCTTCTTCCAGAAGTGATTTCTCTTGCCTTGAGCCCAGACTGGCTGGGGCTGGGCCAGCCTCTCTCCTTGTCTTTGATTTTTCAGCTGATTGTAAAGCCAATTTGATGGTAATGTCAATGCAGAGGCCACTGTGGAGGTGACATTACAATTGTGATGTCAAACTGAGGAGATTGACAGTACCTGAATGTTAAAAGAATGGTTAAAAAAATGCCAGTGGAAAGCTGCAAATATCATTGTGTCAAGATAATGTCAGAGCTACTCCAGTCCTGCTTTATTAACACTCCGGTTTGATGTCAAAATAAAGGTGCAGAGGTGTCAGCTCAGGCTGATGAGGCACAATGTGGAGCAAGGAATTAAGGTGTAGGGAGAGCACGGGAAAGGGAGAGATAATAAAGAGTAAGTTTTAAAATGTTGGTCCAAAATAACTGTAATTGAAGTGTGACTTAGAGGGGTTAACACTGCTCTGCTTGAGGAGTGGCAGGGATGGCTTAGCCACCGCTGTGGAGCAGAGGGACGTGTGGGCACCCAGGGTGGCACCTGGTGCCCCATTCCTGTTGGGAATGTGGGAACTGTGGGCAGGAGTGGGAAATTTGGAGGGGAAGGGGCCCAGGGAGAGCAGTGGGGACATGGAGCAAGGCAGGGACGAGAGACCACAGGCACATCTGTGCTGGGGCTGGAGAGACATCGGAGGCTCCCATTCAAACCAGAGCCAGGAGCTCTCATGAACGCAGAAAAGCCTGAAGGGAGCCGACTTTAAGCCAGCAAAGAAATGCATTAAAGAAGCAATGCCTTTTCCTTTG
Organism: Origma solitaria; assembly: GCA_013397895.1. Lineage (NCBI taxonomy): Eukaryota > Metazoa > Chordata > Aves > Passeriformes > Acanthizidae > Origma > Origma solitaria. Next base: position 479,230 of record VZRL01006278.1, on the reverse strand, counting down.
AAGTAGACTCTTGTTAAATTTCACCAGACATCAGTCGATCTCAGGAGCCGCGTCCTGCCTTCAGTTCCTCGATGCTGCCAACGCCACAGGTGGAGCAGAGGGAAGCGAATGTGTGTTTGCAAATGTGGGCACAAAGCGAGGCTCTGGCTGCTGAGGCATCAAGTGCTAATGATCCTGCTTTAGACTAATTACAACCTACAAGGACTGCAGGGGTGGGAACTCATTAATTTTTTCACTGGTGTTGGTCTTTGTGCCTCTTCCAGTGTTGGCAAGAATCACACTTTTTGTTCTCATTTAGATCCTTCATTCTGGACAAGTTCTATGGGTTTGGTTTGGCTTTGAGTTTCCTAATTTCCAGGAAACAACTGAAGTGAAATCAGAAGGGAATAATTGATCCTCCCCTACTGCTGAGTGGCGCTGGGAGTGTGAATGGGCTTTGAAGAGCCCCAGCATGGGCAGCTGTGCCTTCCCAACTCACATTGCTGCAGCTGAGGTGAAACGCTGTCCCCAGCCCCCACAAATGGCCTAGTGCTGCCAGCCCATGGGAAAAAGGGGTTTTGTGGGTTATTTTGTGGGCACCTGACAAATGCGGAAGCAAAACAGACTTCTGGAGGAGCACAGGACTAAAGCAAGCCCTGGAAGTTTTCTGCACATCCAGAAGAGTGCGATACCTGATCCTCTGAGGATGGTCCCTGCAGTCTCCCTGGGTCAGCTGGCAAGTATTCACATTTTAAAATCGATATCGCATGAAATATAAACAGACTATTAATGAGGACCTGTTGGGAAGCAGGGAGGGCTGCAATTAGCTGCACTTTAGCAGCAGCGAGCGGGGGACACAATTCTGTTTCTCTACTGCAGAAAATGCCAAAGGAGGCATCTGAAACCCAACTATTGTGGATTTTTTTCCCTGGCAGAGGTGGTGGCTTGGCTCTGCTCCCCAGCACTTGCACTCTTCTGTTTTTCTTCCAGAGCAGCCTTGGTGTTTATCACAACCAGACCAACCTCGCCTTGCTCGCAGAACGATGCTCGGCAGAGACCCTTCCAGGTGAGGATAACCCCGAGAGGGAGACACGGCCCCTGCTCTGCTCTCAGCCCAAACGAGAGTTCAGCAATCAGCTCTCTTCCAACAGGGGCTCCTCAGGAATATTCGGGCTCCCCAGCCTGCATTGCCCCAGTGTGGTGGGACCCTGGGGTCAGGGTGGGCTCTCCACAGCCAACCCCTGGGAATGGCCCCAAGGGCAGTCCCTGACAGCTCTGTGGTTCTGGGGCTGAAATCACGGACGGTGAGCGGTAAAAGTGTGTTTTGGCTGGATATTTTATTTTTCAGTAGCCTCCCACACCTCTCTATATAGCTGCCCCTCCCTGCTGGCCCTGGGACTGCTCCTCAGTGCTCCCAAAATACCGCGGCCGTGCCGGGGTGCCTCGGGAAAGCGATCCCCTGGCGCGGGAGCTGAAAGCCGAGCTGCACGGCAGACAGGTGCAGAGCCTCCCCATTCCCTTCTCGTTTCAGCACTGCCCATTTTGTTGGTTTGCTCCTTCCAAGGAAATGCACATTCTCTTTTTGCCACTTTCCCAAGCCTTAAGGACTCTCTGTCTCTGCTTCGCCCCTCCTCAAACGCCGCCACTTTTTCCAAACGCCCCTGTTCCCAGCCACAGCTCCTGGGGTCACCACTGACCCACAAAATCGCTCATAAATGTGGGAAAAACCTTTATTTATTGCAGTCCAAGGCAAGCGGCTTTGGGCCTGGGCTGTAAATGGCTTCACCATTTACAGAGGCATTTGGAAAGATGAATCCTCGGCCTCCCTCCAGACATGCCAATTCATCACGAGCCTGGCAGAGGTGGAGAGAGACAGGCAGCCAGTCCTCATCTGTGCAGACAGGCTGGAGGCTGAGGAGCTGGGAGGTGAAGTTAAAAGAAGTATTTGAAGGAGAAATACTGCTCAGATTCGGGGATGGTTGGGCTGTCTGGGTGTGGGAGAGGATGCTGCTGCCCCGCTGGGTTTTGGGGCGATGGAGCAAGGCTGTGTGGAGCTCCAGCCCCTGGGCCAGGCTTCCTCCAGGCAAGATGGGCACATCAGGGAGGGCAGGATGCTCGAGGTGAGCTCAAAGGAAGCCTCAAAAGCTGGGGGCAAGCTCAGGCTCGGGAGGGCACTTCAGAACACGCTGGGCTGTTTTCCTAATGGGTGCTTTGCCTCGGGCTCAAGCTGGGCACCGAAACCACAGTGTGGCTCATGGGGGACAAATTTAAGCTGGAAACAAGAAGGTTTTTCTTAATTTCCAACCCAAATAACTGGGAATGTTGTGAAGATAGCTTATCTTGGAGATTCTGTGGTCTGTGGGACCACCAGAATAATTTTAGCTCCTCTGAAATATTGGCTCCCAGTGACATGGCCAGCTGCAATCAAACAGTGAAAAACGTGAAAAAATAAACAGAAATCTCAGCTCAGAGAATATGGAAATTAAAAATCTACATACCTTTCTCCACACAAAGCCAAATACATTTAAAATGGTTTATTTAAAAAGTAAGGATTAAGTACATTATACATGGTTGTGGTTATACCAGTAGAACTGAAGCACAGTGGAAATAACACTTTAGAACTGCAGACAGAAATGTAGCCTCAAGGGACGTGATATATTAGCCCTTGTGGATATGTGATCCATACAGAGAGAAAAGGAAATAGAAAAATAGTTTACTGTTAGATGTCTGGGCAGCTGAAGTGATTTCTCCTTTTACTCCTATTGTGTATGGGAAACGAGGAAGAGAGAGCTCATGTTATACCTGAAACTTTGTTTCTTGGAAAATCAAATCTCAACCAATAGGTTTTTTTTTTTTTATTTTTTAGTTCTGCTGCTACAGTATGTTATATACCAAAAGAGCGATTATTGTTAATGATATGGTTTTATGATATCTGCAGGCCTTGCTGGGAAATGGGGCTCATTTGTTCGATGCTGTCCAGGGTAACCAGAGAGATGTGGAAGAACAGATGAATTTTTTTAAAACTATCACTGAGTGGCTTCAAAGTCTGAGCACAATCTAGCTCTGTTCAGATGGATCAGCCATGGAGCAAGACTGTTCATGGGCAGGAATGTGGCGAATTTTTCAGTTTTGTCGGAATCAAAGTTTTCCTCGGGAATGGACTGAGTTTTTGAGGGTTTTTTGTTTTGTTTATTTAATTTTTTTTAACTGGGATTGTCAAATGAATTTTTTGCTTTTGGCTGTGGTTGAACTCAGCGAGTTCACTGCTGAGTTTCCAGTGGCAGCCCTCATTCTCCCACAGGACAGAAGCTCTGGTCCCTGTGATTTCCCCATGCCTTTGCTCCCTGTCCAGGCCCCACGAGCATCCCACGATCCCCACTCCAGCTCCGTTTTTTGCAGGTTCCTGCTGGAGAAGAAGCAGATGCTCCAGCTTGGACCGAAACAGGGCATCACTCTTGGAGAGCTGCCGGACCCAGCCCTGCCCTGGCAAAGAGCAACATCCCAAAAACGCTCAGCAAGACTTCTTTTTGCCAAAACCACTGCACGTGCCTCTGCTGAGCTGGGCTGCAGAAGAACCTTGGGCTTTGGCTGGAATTGGATGGGTGGTTTGAAGCACATTCACTGGAGAACGACGACTAAAAGAACAAAACCCACGCGCGGAGCAAACCTCACACTGTCGACTTCCAGTTCAAGGTACATGAGTTTAGAGAAACAGCCTACATCTAACTCCTGGGTTTAAAGGGAATGGTTTTATTCTTAATTACAGTAAACACGGATGAGGACTTAGTTCTAGCTATTAGTTTATTAACACAGTGGGAAACAAATAGTTCTGGGAAATTGCACTTGAAAAATACATCGACTATAATTAGATGTAAATTAATTAGCACTTAGTATGACACACTAATGAGACAGAAGGTTGTTTTTTTTTCATTGCAAACTTCTACTTCTATCATAGCTAATCAAAGTATTTTAATATTACGAAGTCTCAAAAAGTAGGAAATAATTTATTGTTTGAAAGCATAAAGATTCTTGTAAAAAAAACCTTTCATCAAGAACTTTAATAATTTTAGAACCCTTTTAAGTTGTCCTAGCCGAAAAGTAGGTAAAAAAGTTTTCTTTTCTGCCTCTGTTTGATTTTTATTTTTAAAAAGCTTGTGTAACATCTTTCTCCATAGTGTGTTGATACAGAAAGTAGCACAACATTTTCTACTTTTAAATCGTTCCCATTGCTCCATTCGCTTTAGCTCTCAGAGTTCAGAGGTTTGAAAAAAGGATCCCAGCAGAGTTTTAACCTGAATGGAAACTCTTAATGAGCAGGGATGAAGGCTCCAACCCACCTCTGCCAAAATAACGATGTGGCTCCGCCAGGCTGAGGGCCTGGCAGAGCTTAACAGTGACTAGGGGAAGACTCTTGCTTAAAATTGAGAATTGTGTCTCGGTTCTTGCAAGGAGAGAGGCTCGAGCAGGGTTGTCTGGGGGGAGAGGGGGTTCGACTTGCTTTTTGGGATGTTAAGGCAGCTTCTCCGGGATTTCCCTGGAGGACTTGGTTCCACTAGCTGAAAGCCTCGTGTCCAAACCACCACTGAGTCTCTGGCCCTGGGGCCATCGTAGAAGAAATTAAGACTAAAGAGGTTTTAACAGTTTGGCTGAGATCTCCCAATACCAGTGACCCAAACTTTCCAAATCATGAATTTTTTCTTGTCACCACTTCTCTAGTCTTCTGCTAGCAAAGATTTTCTGGGCAAAGGTGATGGGGATATTCAAAGAAAGCTACAGGAATTAGATGCTCCTCTCTCACTGCATCTAATTCATCTGAGGGGAATCGGGCGCCTCATTCTCATATGGCTTGGTCGAGTGGTCACTAAAATCCGCAGGAGTACTATTAAATTAAATTACCTTTGAGTCAGGCCCTTGAGCTTTGAGATCCAAGCCTAAGTGTAAAAACGGAAAGCAGGAATTTTTAAGAAAAAAAAAATATTTTAGACTCTTTTAGAAACATACAGAAGCAAAGGGTACAAATTAGTTCCCTCCTTACGTGCTGCATAGAGTTTGCTGTGGGCTCTCTGCACGTAAGTAGATGCATCATTACAAAATAAATTAAATTAGGTCGAACCATCATTTCCATCTAAAAGCAACTATACCTTGCACCATGCGGCACTTAATTCATAATAAAAAGAGTTTAATAAATATCTCATAAACGGTGATTTTTTTTTTTTTTTCTTTTTGTTTTTGTTCTGTTTTAAAAAATACAAAGTTGTCATCTGCTCTGGTCGCGCTCGGCTCCCGTTGCCGCGGGAAGTTTCGCCGTTCCGGGCGCGTTGGCTCCGCGTGCGCTCGGAGATCTCGCTTTGCAGTGGCGGTAGCGTTGTTGCACTTGTGAAGCAGTAAGGAAATCAGGATTGCGGCGCAGGGCTCCGCGGCCGCCCCGGCTCAGCCCTGCTCCCGCCTCGCTCTAGGAAGTCTCGAGGGGCTCCTGACAGCCAGCACTCAGCACCTTGCCGGATCAGGCACTAGGGCTCGTCGAGATGAGAATTCAAGTTTTCTAAACGTTAGGCAAGAAATGATATTTGCAAATATGCTCAAGTCCCACCTACTTTAATGTTTTCCCTTTCTAGGTGTTTCAAGACGCACCCACCCTCCGCTCCTCGGCCTGCGCTGCCCCAAGGGATGCCTGACCCCAGGAATGGGAGACCCCCTTCCCACCCCGTCAGGGAGTCTGTAATGCTCAGTACGTGGGTGCTCTACGGTTTTCAGTGGCACAGGTCAGTTTTAGAAAGTGTTGTCTTCAAAAATATTTTCTTTTTTTATCTTTTTTTTTTTTTTTTGAAAGAGGCAAAGCTTACGCCGTGTCAAAGGAAAGAAGTGGTTCACTTAAGGAGTACTTCGTATTCATCCTTGGGCTTGGTTATAAATTATATTTGCAAGTTTGTATTAAGGGATCTCAATATTAGAAAAAAAAAGAAAAAGTCGTACAACAATTTTTCTGTAATCCTTTAAAACACACTGGTGGCCAGTCCTTCGCAGTTTCTCCAGGACTGTGTACACACTACAAAAGTGCAGGAACAAGAACTGCCTTCATCTCGTGACACCAAGAACGGAAACAAACAAACTCCAAATAGCTTCAAAAAAAGCTACGAGCGTGTAAATATCTTTATGTTGGTCCAGAGGATCTCCACTTGCTACCTCAACACATGCCACAATTAAAGAGGTGAGAGGGTATTTGAACATCGCTCCTGACAGACCCATTCTAGTTTGGACATCTCTTCAAAAAGCATGAGCAAGGGAAGGTGCTTCAGACCGGCGTCGTTCTCCTGTTGACCATGTTGACGTGGAGCCCTTCCTTAAATTCCTTCTGGAGGAAGTTGTGGACCTGCAGGAAGCTGGCCTCTTGGTCTGCGTTGTAGCTGGCGGCCGTGGTGACCTTCAGAGGCTCCCTGGAAAGGGTGTACATGGAGATCTCGTTCATGGGGATGGTGCCTGCGATCTTCATGCCAACCGGAGAAATGTCCCTGGATGGAGAAGGCTCCGTGGATCGGGAGCTGGATCTGGACCTCCGCCTCCTGTACCTATAGCTTGGCATCCTGGCATAAGGAGAACTGGAAGAAGTCTTAAGGAATTCCCTCTTGGTCTTAAACCTCAGCTCTTTGTTCTTCTCAATGTAAATGTTCACAGCCAGGACACCTATGGTTTCGGCCACAATAAAAGACAAGGCTCCAAAATAAAAAGACCAACCATAGTTGTAATGGTTCTTTTTGTCCTCATCTCGCTTGTCACTTGGGTCACCTGCATTGCTCGAAATGTAGACAATGATCCCTATGATATTACTTAGACCTAGAGGAAGAAAAACATAAATCAGTGGTTATGTGGCTTGGCAGATAAAATTCAAGCCATGTTACTTGCTGGACCTGAATGGTTCTAAGACTGGGACAAGGAAATTTTGTTACATTTATTTAGTCTTACATTTATCTCAAGGTTTCATTTATGCTTGAAAAACAAAGGATAGATCAACATAAGGGTCACGGATGCTCACGTGGATCCCAAAATACTCAGCAGGACTTTCCCCCATTTCTCCATTGCCACAGTGGGAAAAAAGCAGCATATGGGAGCTTGCTGATACTGTTAGCGGGACTCTAACATCCAGAAGAATGATAAAAATACATTTTGAGCTCAGGGCCATGGCTGTTCACCTTGATCAAGATAAGTTCTCTTCCACCTTGCTGAATTTTCATCTAAATGCAGCATGCTTAATCCAGGCTTCAGGGAGAGCTATTAACAATGGGGCTGACTCCCTCAGATGTTTCCATCTGAAAAACGGGCTCACCTATTAGAGGTGAATGTTTTCTGCCATCATATTAAAAATAAAAAGGCCCTAGGTATATGAGATGCCTGATTCATCCAGTGTTTAATACATTTTAAACAGAGTAAAACATGCTGGTTACTGAATTTCACCTCCTTCTGCAGGAAAACCAAAAGCTTTTCTAGAATCTACTTATTGTAGGGCTTCAAGAGCAGAATTTTCTCTTGAGAATCTTGCCTGGCGTGGTGTTGTTAATGCCCTCAATCCAGGAAAGGGGTGCAGGGAAATCAAGGAGCTTTTCCAGTCTTTTCCAGCTGAAAAAGGCAGCACTTTTCGAGAACCCAATTTAAGCAGAACATACCTGCTGCAACGAAGAGAATCCCAGCGCTGAGAATAATGTTGTTTTTGCTGTTGTAAATCCTTCCTGCTCCAACACAGAGTCCTCCCAGCAACAGCAAAATTGTGCTTAGGATGGGGAACACGCTGGAGGCACGGACGATGCCTGGGGGGAGACAGGTAGGAGAGGAAGACAGACAGTAATCATTTCAGATACCTCCTCGGGTGCAATTGTGGAGATCAGAGCCTCAAACCCCCTGTTTTTTCCCTAAAATCGTTAAGAAGAATGACTTAATAGAACCAGAGAATTGTTAAGGTTGAAAAAGACCTTTAAGATCATCAAACCCAGCTGTGAAAGCAGCACCTCCACCGTGTTCACCACTAAACCATGTCCTCGAGTGCCACATCCACATGTTTTTTGAACATTCTCAGGGACACCAATGCTTTGTAACCCTTTCAGCATAGAAACGTTCCCTAATATCTAACTTATTATTATTTTTTTTCATGTTTTCCTAGAATTATCACTGATTTCTGCATTTCTGGGCATGTTTTCGGGATGACAAGACCAATGTGAGTGACACAGACTCTCAACTGAGCAGCTTCACTCTTCTGCGCTTTCTCCCAGGAAGTCCAGCGCTATTGGCATATTCTGAGGCCACCCTGTGTAGAATATTTCTGGCAAAGCATGAGGTAAGTGACAGTAAGACCCAGCATCACGCAGGGAGCAGCAGTAAAAATTCATGAGCTGGCTATGAACCCGACAAGGTTTGGGACAGCTGGAGCAGACGGATCTGCTCCGTGGTGCCCACACAAGGTGAGCAAATTACAGCTCCTGAAGTCAGCAGCATCCATGTTGCCAGCAAGAACAGCTAATAACCTCTTTTTCTTTTGCTGGATATTAAGGACATTGAAATCTTTCAGATTTCTAAGGAAGGAGTTTTAACAAATGTGCCTTAGATGTTTGCGTTTAGTTTCCTGACAGCGAAGTGGAGTCATTTAAAATTCCATGTGCCCTTGTCCATTCACCAGCGTGGGCTATGAAAACCCCCACGAAAATATTAAAAACCATTTCAAGGCAGCTTTCGAAGTGGGGTCACAACGAGACTGAGCAGCAATCGACAGGGAAGCGGCAGGGAGGGAACAAAAGGGTTGAGAAAAAATAAACAAGCGTGAGGAGAGAGATGTCTGTATTGTGAAAACCAAAGGGGTGAGAGCTGGCAGGGATTCCCGAAAGGCAGAGGAACTGAGTTTTATTGTTGTAGAGCAGGAGTGTTGTTTTGAAGAAGGGGAGATAGAGAGCTGTGGCCAACAGGATCCCCTGAAACTGGGCAAGGCGAAAGCATGGAGGGGAGCCCTGGCAGCTCTGGGGGATCCCAGAACGAGGGAGGGTCAGAGGCTGCTGTCACAACCCCCCGAGCAGACTGGGAGCCCCCGGGAACCCCAGGGCCGAGAAGGGAGAGGAGCAAACGCCATCTGGGGCGGCGCGGTGCCCGGAGCGCTCTGCGGGCGCATCCTCCTGGCTGCGGCCAGATGTTCCAGCTGCTGTTCCATCCTGCTGTCCACGGTCCCCACCCGGTGAATCGCTGCCTGACCATTCCCCGGGAGCTGGTGGAACCAGCGCGGCCCCAGAGCCTTGGAGGGAGGGAGACACAAACCCCAAAATGCGGTCCCTGCCTGGGAAGCTTCTGCCCGCGCAGATCTGCAGGAGCGAGAGAAGCCCATCCCTTCCCAAACTGGCAGCGTCCCCGCACGTGTCCTGCACAGATGGGGCATTTTCCAGCCGGAGCTGAGCCCGGGCCAGGCGGGCGCATTGCTATTCCGACAGCGTCCCGCAGGAACTGGCAAACCCCAGGGATGCGCTGAGCGGGCTCTGCTCAAAGCCTGGGGAGAGGTGAGAGCCTATTCCCTGCCCTGGGTGTATCCCCACGGGTGTGGGATGAATTAGCAGCACTTTGGCTTTTGGGGCAGGTTTTACAGGTAATTACTAGAAGAAGATTCAAGGTCAGTGTCTGCCGCTGGACATTAAGGCACCCCAAAGCTCTGTCTGTTTGTGCCCTGGCTAAAGGCTGAAAATCTCCTGTGGCCCAGCCTCTCTGGATGTTGTTTCCGGTGCTTTATGGTCACGCTGTTTATAATGACTTCAGTTAAATCAAAGAGCTTTCCTAAAATGCTTCGGTGATATCATTGGAAGGAACTTGTCAGATGTGCCAGATATAGGGGTGGGTTGTTCTCCTTGTACTAATAATCTCCAGAGATAATTTTTCTATAGTAGGTAATTAATGTGAAGAGAAACAAAACACACAGCGTTCTCTTCCTGAAAAACTCCACAGCATTTTTTTTTTTTCTTACAATGTGTACTTTTAGCTCTGAAATTTCAAAGGAAGCTCATAAGGTACCACGTAGAATTTACATATGTCTCCTGATACTGGTAATAAAATGACAGCACATCAGAAAACATTAAGGCAATCTGGTTTTTGCTTTCTCCCTGGCTTTATTCCCCCCCCCTTGTTTACCGTCCTGTCGGTTCGCATCGCCTGCTGTGCTCCGCTATGTGTGGTGACACTCCTTCGCTGGAGCTGCTCCTCCCCATGGGGCTGCAAGCTCTGCTCGGCTCGGGCTTTTCATCTCCGCAAAGGCAAGAGCCTGGGGAATGGCCCTGAAAGGAGGATGCTCTGAGGTGCAGGGAGGAGGGCATGGCAGTGCAGAGATGCCCCTGAAATGGGGTCCCCCTGCTCGGAGCGGCTGAGCGCTGACATCCCCAGGGCACCGCGAGGGTGAGATCCTCCTCCTGCGAAGGGAGAGGTGCTCGTCCTTCGTGTGGTGCTGGGTGGGAGCAGCTCGGGTTCTGTGTGCCCAGGGGAATCAGGAGATGGGGGAAGGAGGGGATGAGGGGAGCAGGGGGTGAGGGGAGCAGGGGATGAGGGAATCGGGATGAGGGAAGGAGGGGATGAGAGAAGNGCAGGGGATGAAGGAAGGAGGGGATGAGGGAATCGGGATGAGGGAATCGGGATGAGGGATGCAGGGGATGAGGGGAGCAGGGGGTGAGGGAAGGAGAGGATTAGGGAATCAAGAAACAAGAGAAGCAGGAGATGAGGGAATCAGGAGACGAGGGAAGCAGGGGATGAGGGAAGGAGGGGATGAAGGAAGCAGGGGATGAGGGAAGCAGGGGATGAAGGAAGCAGGGGATGAGGGAAGCCAGGGCACGTTTGCCGTGGGGGATGCGGTGGCAGCCTGGGGACCATGCGGGCTCTCCGTGCTGGCACTGGGACATCTGCTGCTCGCTGGGCCCTGCTCAGGCATGTGAGGGGGATTCTTTTAGACACACAGATTGGTGTGTGTCGCCATGGGGAAGGTTCAATAGGAAGGGTCTTGTCTGAGCTCCTTTGCCTGTGTCAGTTGTCACCGTGCTGTCCTTCGCTTGGTTTTGTAGGGAGCAGCTTGAACACCAAAGGGCAAAATCCAAGCTCCTGCTCCTGCCCACACCCTGGACCAAAGTCTCCTAAAATCAGTCACTCTTGTCACTGATTTCCATGGGGTTTTGAACCAGGGCTCAGTCCTGCTACCACTACAACTTTTGCATTTCTCTGAAGCCTGTATTAAACCGGGGACTGTGGAAGAGGCTGAGACCCCTCATGCTGCTCTTCCAGGAGCACGAAATACATGAGTATTGGTGCCTTTGTCTAAGCCAGGCAGGAAAACAAGGATTAATCCCAACATGTCCCTGTGAGAAACTGTGCCAAGAAATGGCCAGAAATGGTGGAGAATGACATGGAGCCAGCAGGCTGCAAAGGTGCTGCAGAGGGCAAAACTAGGACGGAAGAGCTCGTGTCTCTTTTGAAACAGGACGCAAATACCCTCCTGTCTTAGACAATTATTTGGTCCCCATTACATATCGGCATGAGCTCATCTCCTCTGGATTTAGACACGTAACATTTCAGTAATCTCTAAATCAACTGCACGCATGGGAAACTGCAGGTCTTGTGAAAGTGAAAGCCAAGGAGCCTTGTCCCCGTGCAGACTCGGCGGGATGAGCTCTGCTCTGCAGGGGAGATGCTGGAGGCTGATTTTGCAGAAGACTTAAAGGGTTGGACCAACTTGTTTTTAAGATCTGTACTTAGTCACTTTTGCAAACAGCTTTTAGGAACGCCCGTCACAAGCACACTTACAAACAATTTACCAGTCTCATGTCTTAACGTGGAGCTGGAGACTATTTTTCCCGGTTCTCACTTTTTTCTCCATATAAAGAAGGCATAATGTGCTTTTATAAGATGCCACTTAATTCCTCTTTCCTTTTACTAATGATGTTTGTTTCCTAAAGCTGACTTGGCATCAATTTAACATTAGTTCCAAGGCTTTGTATGAAAGATAAATGCAGCTGTGCTCACACTCTGCCTTCGCCTGAGCTCTGAAATCGTGTCACCCGGGTGCTATGACTGATCTAAATTGACAAGAGCAAAGAGGAAAAAACATCTGGGTTTTCTGGTGAAGCAAACTTATCAGAGAATTTTTTTCTTTCCTCATGTCTGAGCAGCTAGAAGTTGTTGCCCAGAAGTGAGCAGAAGGGCAGAGTGGTTCTCTAAGTGGTGTTTCAGGTAATTAATATTGTAATTGAGGAGTTTTCTGCCTCGCCAGCAGCGTTATTCTCCGCTCCCTGATTTCCCAACACCTTGCGAGCTGCAGATCCTCTCCCTGGTAAAGGGCACTGCTTTCAGCTCGGCTGCTCCGCTCTTCTGCTCACGAGCAGCAGCATGGCAAGGAGTCCTCTGGGGAAGGGGAATCTGACTCCAGCTCTGCAGGATCTGTGGTTGGGTTCCAAGGCTTCCCATCAGCTGGGAATGGCCATGTGGAGGAGCTGAAACCATCGCCCTCGTTTCATGCACCAGGCTGGTGGATGAAAGCCCTTCTGAGGGGATTTCATGGCAGCACGGAGCAGCAGGGGTGGCTGGCCCAAGCCACAGCCCCTGTTCGTGCTGGGATTTTGCTGAATGCTGCAGAATTTCAGCTTCCTTCCTACAGCGCAGTAATTTCACTGCAGGGGGAGGGGGCTCAGCAGCTGCAAAGGCTGAGGTGTGAGAAAGGCTTGGGTTTAAGCATTAGGAAAATCTTCCTAATGGGCTAGAACCCACTCTTCAAACATGTTTTCCTACACTAATCCTATAAACACTCCCTCTATAAAACCTGGGCATGGTAGCTGTAGTTTTCATTTGAAAAATTGCCATATGATGTTTAAAGAATGGGCACCAAAACCTTGAGCACTCTTGAGTGAGGGAAACCAAAACCTTGAGCATTCTTGAGCAAGGGAAACCCTCAGAAAAAAAATCCTTGAAACCCCATGGCAAGAAGGTTGGAACTAGGGGATCTTAAAGGTCCCTTCCAACACAAACCATTCCACGATTCAATGACTTTGTGAAATCGAGGTCCCCGAGGGTGATGGTTGTGTCAACTGCAGCACGAACTGGAGAGGGCTGTGCAGCCCAGTTCGGGTCAGTCTCGCAGGGACTGAAACTGGGGCTGCTCTCTGCAGAGGAGAAACCCCGGGAAGCCTCTGTGGCCACGTCTGGGCATTGGGGATCACCGCTCACTTACGGAGAAGGTATTCTGAGCTGTCGTGGTCATAGTCATTGTCCTCAGGGAAGTGGTTGATTCGGAAGCAATGTCCTTTGTAGATTCCTAAGTGCAAACAGAGCAAACAAACCCCATAAGGAACAGAATAAGGTAAATGTGCTTTTTTAAAAATCTGTCAAGAAACAATCTCTGAAGTGATGAATTTTGGGCGGATTGGGGTGAAGGAAGGCACAGCCAGGATTCCTGTGCTCTTCTCTTCAGCCACTTACATTGTTCTCTTGAGTTTTTTAATCTCTAAGCGCTTCACTTTATCAGCGCCGCACTTATCTTACAAGCACACCGAGTTTGCAGAGCTCGTTTTTGTCCCCAGAGTGGCTGTCACGCTGGGTCACTGCTCCATGGCTGGGGCTCCAAGTGCCAGTCTGGCTCCCATCATCCCTCCCATCTCACCCCAGTAAAGTGCTGCCTTCCCTTATCGGAGCCACAATTGTCTGAGGCCTCTTCAATTACTCTCCAGGCTGCGAAAAAAAGTCCATAAATCTCCTCCTGCTGCAGTTTAAACCCGTATGTCCCACCCCAGCCTCAGCTTTTAATGGCATATTTGTTTAGCTAACTGGGAGCCTGTGCAGCAAGTCAGGTGTGGGCTCCTGGTCCCTGGAGGGACAGTGCCGGACGAACCTTTGCTCAACTGGACACACCAGCACTTTGTCCATGGAGGTAAAGCTTTCCACGAGCATTCTGTGCTCCTTTCTGTCACATTTTTCAGAGTCTGAGCTGCAGCTGGGTCGCTGTGGCACAGGGAACTACAAGGGGACCTCTCCCCAGAGAGCTTCCTGCAGGAGCGAGCCCTGAGCTGAGATTGTGCCGTGGTGCTTTCATTATTCATTAACCAGCGCTTCCCTGCTCGGGAACACATCACCCAGGCTGAGTTATCCCTGCACAGGAGCTCAGTGCTTACAGCCTGAGCTGGCAGAAGGATTTAAACTCCATCAGTTAATGCTACTTTAACAGAAGCACAGCTGCAGTCTGTAGGATATAAATGCGGATTTATTTCACTACCTATTACCAATGATTACAAAGATCTCAAAAGAATTACTAATCCGGAGGATTCAAATTGCACCCTGTGAGTGTCAACTGCAGGTTTGCTACTAGAGCGCGTTTAATTCTCCCAGTAAATGATGTATCGGCTCTAATTGCAGCCACGGCTCAGGCTGGCTCTGCACAGCACTTCAAAGGCTGGCAACAAGCTGTAAGTGGCTCATGTCACATCTGGAAGTGACACACCTGTCCTGGCTGCCAGGTGGGGACAGCACTTCAGCTGGGACTGCTCCTGTGTGCGTCCCTTGCTGCCCATCAGAGGGGCTGGAGCCCCTGATGGCTCTCGGGCAAGGCCATCCAAAACTCAGATTTTAAAGGTCCCAGTGCTTATTTTCATGGCAGTTCACAGAATCACTCCCAGCATCACAGAGCCTCTGGGACTGGGTGGTTGTTTCATGGAGTCTCTCCATTATGGTGTGCAGTTCGCAGGAAATACATTCGGATCTTTATTTATTAAGGAAAGAAATCTAAACCATCTTCCCATACTAATTTCCTGCAGAAATAGGCTTTGCAATGGCTGTGCTTGTGTGTGTGTGGGTGGGGCCATCTCTCAGTCTGTACTTCTCTGTCTGTAGGTGTTGTGTTCTGTGTCCTTCTCACACTGACACAGGGCAGGGCTGGATGGGATTTTGGGAAGGAATTGTTCCCTGGGAGGGTGTGAGGCTCTGGCACAGGTGCCCAGAGCAGCTGTGGCTGCCCCTGGATCCCTGGCAGTGCCCAAGGCCAGGCTGGACAGGGTTTGGGGTGCCCTGGGACAGTGGGAGGTGTCCCTGCCATGGCAGGGGTGGGATGAGATGAACTTTTAGATCCCTTTCCACCCAAACCATTGTGTGATTCTGTGATTCTCCAATCACAGCAGGACAGCAGTGATGAGACCTTCATTTCCTGGCTCTTACATTTACAGCCTTTCAGCCTTTGAAAGAGTGTTATCAAGACCAGCAGAGGTGAAAATCAGGATATTTAGCCCACCCCCCCCAAAAAAAATCTTTATGAGCTTGAGAGTTCCTTTTTATTTTCCGTTTTTAGGACTATTTGGATTGGTCATTATTTATTGGTCATTATTTATCCAGCTAAATTTTTATAAAAATAGCAAAGGACTGCAAAATTTGGACCTGTATGAAAGCCTAGGAACCCAAAACATTCCCCCCAGTATTTTTTAGGTAGTTCAGACAATAGATGCTGGTTCAGGGTCCTCTCTGGTGTCTGTGGTGTTTGATAGCTGACAGCAGCAGCAGACTGGATAACGTTTTCCTATAAACTTAGCAAGTGCAATACAATTCAGCAGCAGCTTATTAAACTCTCAGTGACGCTTGAAGTCGCTATCGAGAACTCTGATGATCTGCAGGGCATTGAGGCCTCTTTCAATTCACAAAGCGTCAGAAATAAAGGCTTGCTAGGAAAAGTAACAATGCCTCTTTTTTTCATAATGATAGACTTTGAAACTCAGATTTGGCAAAAATTAAAGCTAGCTGGAGAAGCTGCTGAAGCAGTGGTCATCTCTAAAAGCACAACAGCAGAGTCTGAGTTGTATTTAGACATAAAAAAAATAAAAACAGAGCAAAGCTGGGATTTGGTGGCAAACCCATCTCCACGCATGTAGAGCAATGCAACAGAATAAAAGCCATGGGAGGGCAGAGGGGGCAGAAAAGGAAATTCCTCAATTAAAGTCAGTAACGACCCTGCTGCAGCATCTGCACGAGGGCTGAGCTCCTTGCAGCTCTTCGCAAAGGCTCCTCAGCAGCTCTGGGAGAAATGTGCAGGAAAATGTGGCCACTGGCCCACGTTCACCGAGGCACACGAAGCCATTTCCCACCCCAGGAGCTGATGTGGGAGACAGATTTTCTTCCTTGCTGGAGCTTGGGGATACAGTCCCTCATATCCTTGGGAGAGGAAGATGGAATATTTAACTCCTACTGCTGTACCCACGAGAGAGAGAGGAACAAACTGCAATCACTGCCTAACAGATACTGAAATATTGAGAAGCACTTCTGGATACCCCTTGAGAGTGAGATATAATATTCCACTGAGATGCTGTAAGTATTACTCCTTTCTTTGAATGATTACTGATATGTTTCTAATGATGCTTTTAGAAATACAAATATTAGAATGCATTTTTTCCCCCTCATAATAGTAACAACTTTGTTCTGAATTTTGAGCCAGGACTTCAGGATCTGCATTAATGATAGTGAAGAGGTGAATTTTCTGAAGTGTTGTTGATGGTGTAAGAACAATTTTTTCCCACTGGTTGCAGCATACTTAGCTGGCATTTTAGAACTAAAAAACATTTCTGACTTGGTTCTGCTCTGTGTTCGAGGGCTTCTCTGACAAGGTTAGTACTTCCCAATCTCACTAAGTGTTGCTCAGACAACTATAATTAGAGTGTGATGTACTCAGATTATGTGATAAGGGAGGGAGCTGTAGTGCCTAAGCGAAGATTAAGCTTTGTTTTGGGGTTTGAGATCTCAAAATACATAGAGGTTTCAACAGCAAATCAAAGCAGTGATCCCAAATTCCGATGACATACTGCCTTCTCCTTGCCCTTTCTCAAATAATCCTTCAAAAATCCTGCCTCTACCACCGCAGGTTGCTCTCTGGGTTTTTGTTTTGTGATGACTGAGAGGGAAGGTTAATTCTTCGGATGCAAATGCATGACACGATCCCATTGCTGTCCATACCGTTGGCCATGTCTTTGAGAACAGCCATTTCCTGTGGCGAGTGTTTATCAACGACAGCGTTCCCTGGCACCCTGGAAGTGCTTGCACACTGCAAAACAGAGCCCTCAAATGTCTGACAATATTTACCAGCGCGAGGCCGTGCTTTTGTTTTCCCCCTGCCCTAGCACTGGAACCCGACACACAAACCTTGCCACGGCGCTGCTGCAGCGTTGTCATTCGCGATCGTCTGCAGCGCTGCAGACGGGCGCAGCTCTCAGCGCAGGGCCCTGGCTGCGGGCACTGCTGTCAATAGCCATTTCTGTCTCCTGTGCCCAGCCTGCTCACGGGAGAGATATCCGATAGCGGGGGAGACACTCAGGAGAGAGGGGCTGAGCTCTGCTCCTTCTCCATCATCTTCTGCACGGCCACTGCCCATTAGCTGTTCCATCTCCCAGCCCTCCTTTATGCAGTAAAGCATTGGGTTTGGGAGCTGGAGGAGAAACCTTTCTCGTTCAGATGTTTTTTCCCTCCTTGGGTGAAACCCTGCCATGCCAACGCCGCGTTCTGCAGCTCCTGAGCAGCTGGGGATGCTCGGGGCACTCTGTTAATTCTGTAGGGCAGGGCATTCTCCCGAAGGAGCTGCACCAGGGAATGAGCGCTGTGAATCTCAGCTGCAGGAGAGGGCACTTGGCCGCAGCAGTCACCTGCAGGCAGGTGAGCACAGCCATCCACCCCAAGCCCCAGCAGCCAGCTGATCCTGGCAAATGTGGGGCTTCTGGGATGGTTTGGAGACATGGAATGAAATCATTTTCAGGATCATTTGACAGCGAGCGCTTGAGGAAACAGGGAATTCAAGTTGCAAGGAGATGACTGTATATTAAAAATAAGGCAATTAGTAAGGTACCATGGGAAATTTGGACCGATGGTTCTGCTTGTTGCATCTATTCTGTGATTAAATACTGTGCCTCAGTTCCAGAGCCGACTGTCAGCCTGATTTACTGCAACACATGAATATCTGAATGTTTAAATGACAAGTTTTCTGAATATATCAGCACAGAGAAGGCTGACTGACAGATAGCATCACAGAGCACGGGAAAAGCGTGACATGCAGAGCGGGGCTGCTGTAACAGGAGTTGCCTGAACACGGTGTCCACCCGAGCACGTTGTGCAGGACCGGCTTTCCTTAATGGCATGGCTTTACACTTGCCTTGGACAGCAGTGGAGAGCCTCTATTTATAGAGAGTGAGGGTGTCTCGCTGCTGGACTCTGCCAGGGGAGAAGAGAAACAGTTGTGTGTTTTTTTTTCCTTAGGAAGATTTCTCTGCTGACAGGTTCTGGAGCCCTGTGCTGAGTGATTTGAGCAGTAGTGAGCAAAGGAGATCAGACATGCCAAAAAATGTTCATCTCCACAAAAATATCTATCTGTGCACTGTGTTCATTTGTTTGATTTTCCACCAGTGCAGCTCCCCTGTCTCACTGGACTGACACCACAGCACACACAGCTGCTGCGTTGGCTTCCTTTCCATTCCTCTTGCCATGAAACAACCCTCGAGAAGAGGAAAAGGGGATGCACCTCCTTTTACCTTCAAAACTTGCTCTGTGCTGCTGGTGGTCCAGCAGGAGCTGTTCTAGCCCTGAGCTCTCCCCTCAGACCATGAGGAACAGCGTTGGATATTTTCCTGCAGCTCGGAACTCTGTGTTTAACAGCCCCAAGTTTGATTATTTGTCTCCTGCTGGCTGCTGAGAGCTTCACGAGCCTGTCCTTAAGTCACTCGGCTGAGCACAGATCCCACGAGCCTCTGCCTGGAGGTGTTTAATGCTGTCATTATGGAGGAAATCATGAACTATTGATGCAGGTCATGTGCAAAACACACCTCGTGTGAATTTGCTGCACCGCAAGGCTGCTGTGAGCCACCTTCATCACCGCCCAGGACGGAGCCAGCAGAGGAGCAAGCCTCGGGAGGTTAAATACACATTTATTGGGCGTCTGCCTTTGAGAAAAAGTTTGGCTGTTGTGAGAGCTGGAAACTTCAAATCACAGGCTGTTTTTGAGACAGATTCTGCCTGACACCCCCGGAGTCCTGCCAGTCCTGGAAATTTGTCCATATGACAGTCTGTATTTTTGTTTCTTCCTGAAGATGAGTTTGATGAAGAGCACTGCACATACCTCGGGTTATTGTCATACTTTTGCCAGGATAGGTCCTGTTTTCAGAAAATGCCCAGGACCTGAAGAGATTAGGAGTTTATTCCCATAACTGTGGCTACCACAGTGCCATAACCAGCGGGGCAGGACGAGCTGCCCGTGTGTGCTGTGGTCAGGCTGAGGCAAATTCAGCTCAGCTGAGCCTTTAAAATGAATTTATCCTGATTCTTAACCATGTTTCTCTACAGCTCTTGAGAGAGTGAAAAAAGCTTTTATTTTGCTTATAGAAATATAAGAATTACAGAACTTTTATTTTGCTTATTTCCTTCTTTCTCTGCCTTTTATTCCCTAACTCGGGACTGACTTGTTTCTCATTGCAGGGAGCTGAGCTGCCAACTTGGGGCCAGATTCTGATTTCACTGCAGTGGACTCAAATCTGTCTCACCCAGTGATATCAGAATCTGGCCTACTCCCTTTTGTTTGCTTCCCATCTACTTCCCGGGCAGAAAGAAAATTATTTTAAAATGTTGAAATGTATGAAATTTGCCCCACTTTCTTCCTTAGGAGCTGTCATCTCAAACAAACCCTTTGGGTTCTTCTTTTGATCTATTTTCAATTGTCTGGTGGGCAAAGCAAAACTCCTCCTCAAGTCTCTTATTTTCTTATCTTCTGCTGTGACATGAATTTCCCCTTTTTCCAGTCCTCCCCCTCCGCTGCCTACAGACCTTCCGCTGCTCAGAGCTTCCCGGCAGTCCCCTCGCTGTCAGGTGAGGAGCAGCCGGTCGGGATTCGCTGCCTGCTCCATTTTGCTCCTCTTTAGGGTTTTTAGAGGCAGAACACCTTCACCGCGTGCTCATACCTCGGGAGGGCTCCGAGGAGCTGGAGGAGACGGCGGAGCAGCTGCCGCTGCCCACGCACTGCGGAGGAGCTGGGGCTGGCAGGGAGCTCTTGCCTGGCCTTTATTCTTTATTCTCGTGCTCCCCATTCCCCTCCAGTCTGGCAGGAGCACGTTTTCTGCAGGAACAGGTCTCAGTTTGTCTCGTCGTTTGATGTGCTCAGTCCCACTGCTGGCCTCACTCCATTCTCTCACCTTTGTGCAGCAGTTCAAGCTCCCTCCTGGATTTACCGTAGGCTTCCTGTGAGAGAAGAGACTGTCTGACACCACCACGCTCCAGCATTTAGAATATTCTAATCTGCTTCCCCCGACTTGCCTGCACTGTGGCAGTGCCTGATCTGATTTCCTCTCGCCTCGCCGCGGTGCTCGTGGACAAAGCCCTCTCTGTCGGGAGCAGAGGCCTCTCACAGCTCCTTCTTTCACCGCAGCGCCACAGAACGAGGGCTGTGCTCTGTTTCTTGCATTGCCTTTTTTTCCAGGGGTCTCAGACCGCAGTGGAGCTCACGCTCGGCGTGGCCACAGAGGCACCGCCAGTGGCCCGAGCGCCGATCCCACAGCCGCGAACAGCAACCGGCGAGGTTCCCACTTGGACAGTTCAACCTTTGTGGCACCACCACCCCTTTTGGAACACTCCTGAGTCTCCTGTGGCCTCGGCTGATCTCCTCCAGATGCCAGGGGATGCTCACCCTTTCCCAAAGTTGGCTCCACAGCAGATGCACCTTGCTCTGGTGGTGAAGAAATCCTCTGTTCATAGAATGCCAGAATGGTTTGGGTTGGAACCTAAAAAAGTTGGGGTTTTAA
Organism: Origma solitaria; assembly: GCA_013397895.1. Lineage (NCBI taxonomy): Eukaryota > Metazoa > Chordata > Aves > Passeriformes > Acanthizidae > Origma > Origma solitaria. The sequence goes on along the minus strand of VZRL01006278.1, from coordinate 458,462 downwards.
AGCTCATCTTGTTCCACCCCCTGCCATGGGCAGGGACACCTTCCACTGTCCCAGGCTGCTCCGAGCCCTGTCCAGCCTGGCCTGGGACATTTCCAGGGATCCAGGGGCATCTCTGCTCTTGAGGGTTGACTTCTAATTCTGGCAGGAACAATTTCACTCTTCGAGCAATGTCATTTTGACATTCTGCAATCCACAACAAACCAAACACTGTTTTATCCAGCCTGGTAAAGCATCTCCAGATCCTGGATCACCTACACCAGAAGACATCCCAGGAAATGCCTACAGAGGCTCAGTCACTTACAATTCATGTGTAAAACACACAGCCTCAGCAGCTGACCTCCTGTTTTCAGCTGGGCAAATATCATCAAAGATGCTGTGCATTTGTATTTCTGCGCAAGAAATCAACAGATTCAGAAAAGGTGCTTTGCCAAAGATGACTTTCGAATTCTATGACAGCCTTTTGTTCCATTATAAGATTTTGAGACCTTGAGTGATGTTAGAAAGCCCGTGGCAGCAAAACTCATTTCCCAAAGATTCACCTCACCTGCACATCTGGGAGCTAATAAAACACATCACAGTGTCTGGCTGCTGTCCTTTGAATTCTCTTCAGTCATTACAAAACTGCTGCCAAAAGTACTAAGTGTCCTTGTGCTACCACAGTGAATACCAATGGGACGAGGGAAACGCGGGGCAGCGCAGAGCAGGGGAGAGTCCTATGTTACATGTTGGTCCGAGCTACCTAATTTCCAATTTCTTCAAATATTTGTCCCATAAACCAGCATTTTGGCCACAGGATTCATGGCTGAGGTTATCCAGCAGGGCTCGCATCCCTTCCCCGCTGCCTTTCCTTGGCCCAGCAGCAGATAACGGAGCTGTGTAATTCCAGGGGTGCTGCCGACGGCTCTGCCACTACCATTGGCAATTTGCTCCTCATCAGCCACATCCCCTCGTGCTGCTGCCTGGATGGAAAAGTGGGGGAAATTCCAGGAGTTTGGTCTTTTTGGCTGTTCCTTCTCATGGAACTTATTGAGGGAATCACTCTGTGCTTTCTAGGGAGAAAGACTGACGAACTTCCAGCCCTGATGCTCAGTTTGCATTTTGTAAATCAACCACACCGGGAAATAGGGGTAATTCCTCAGCCCAGCTACGACATGGCTGTTTTGGGGCAGCACTGGTGGTGCTGTTTGAGGAACATTTTCCAGTCAGAGACAAGTCAGCCCCGCCACGGCGAGCGTTCCCATGCCTGGCTCAGTCCCAAGGAACTGTCAACATTTCTGGTTTGTCGTGGGGTTGTTAACTCACTTCTCTGTGTCTGCTTTGCTATCTACCACCACGGCCCACACTCGCTGTGTTCTGCCTTCACACCTCGTCTCGTCCTGCATCTCCTGCCACAGTCCTTTATCCCGGCAGCCCAGCAGTTTGTCTCACCACTCACTGCCATATTTTGCTCTGCCGCCGCTTTGCCGAGGCTGTTTCTGGGTGGCTGATAAAATCCTCCTCGTCCTTTGAAAATGAGTTTGGAGCTGGGATTAGAGTTCCGTGGTTGGCTTTTCTACCTTTGCTAAAATTAGTCTAACGCTTGAGGAGCCAGCGTTGGCTTCTGAGGTGAGAGGCTTCATCCATCAGAGCTCCGAACTGAAACCCCAGTGAGCTTCCAGCTCTTGCGTTCTGCCTCCAAATACCTTAATTTAAAGAGGTGCTTTAGTACCTGGCAGCGCTTTTGGCACAATATGTCAGAGACGGAGCTGTTATTCACAACTGTGAACGACCCCACAGTGACCATCGCCGCTCCAACACCTCCGTGTGGGAAATAAACTGTGCTGGCCGGAATGCTGGCCAAGATTTGGACCAGAATCAACCTTCCCCCCAATATCCTTGACCCTGACGGAGATTCATTGGTACAAGACCGCTCACCCAGGGAGGCTGCTGCCAGTCCCTCAGCATTGTGAGAGGGCTGAAGTGCCAAATTGTACCGACAACAGCCCTCGTTTTGCCTGGTGAAGTGCATGTGCTGCTAAAGGACAAATCATGTTTGTTTTCACAATGTCAAACTGTGCCTCTCCCCTGCATTTGCACAATTGGAATCGAGGTTCTCTTAAGGGGCAGTTTGGTTTTTATCCATATGGTTTCCCTTCCTTCGGTAAGCCATCGGTTCTCCCTCATTAACGCGGTGATCATCTGGATGGTTTCACCTTTTAGGATCACAGCACATCCACACGTCCTGTCTCACGGCTCAGCACTTCCTGGGAGGCTGAATTTGGGGAAATGGACATTGATGTCACTGTCATGGTCACCTCTGGGGTGCTTCCTGAGCTGCATGAAACACCCCCAGCGCAAGGTGTGATGCTTAGTCCCCTGGATTTTCTACCACTTCAACTTCCACACATGCACAACCTCCAGCTATTGCCTTCCTGTTCTTAATTTCTACTTTTAGACCCTCTTAAACTGCCATTTTTCTTTCACTTTCTGCAACATTTTCATTTCACACCAGGCAAGGTTTGCAGCTGGCATACAGCACTCTAAAATTTAAGGAACAACTCTCCAGAACGAGGACCTGGGTAAACCTTGGGGGTGTTTGGGGTAACATCACCTGATATTTTCTTCTGTAATGGAAAAACCTTCCACATCTGGTCAGTAGAAAAAGTGATTCATATTATTAACGATTCATATTGTTGATATTTTATTAATAAGGTGATGGTTCATATTATTGATGCAAGCAATATTGAGTATTGATTACTGATGGTTCTGATTATTGACGGTGAGATCTCTCAGTGTAGCAAAAGCTTGCAAGGCACTAAAAAATCACCTCTCTGCATTGAGTTATTGTCTGCTCCAATGCAGGGAATGTCTCCAACCTGACATCTAGAGCTGAACTTTCTTTACAAACTTCCTTTTGGCTCATTCATGAACTGCAAAGTTGGTTTTTTTTAATGAAAAAAGTGTGACGGTTACACCGGAATGTAGTGATACGGGACCTTGCTAGAGAATTGATTAGGAATATTCAGGATGTTTGGGCACTTCTGAAATCTCGCAGTGATTCCGTGTCTCTTCACCCCACGGAGATTCACCCTAAGACGATGGCATTCAGAAAAACAGTTGGATATTGAGGAAGCAATAGTGAAATAACACTCCATAAATCATCTTAGTTGCAGGGAATGCTTGTAACGTGTCTGCCTTTGGAATGCAGTGACCTTGAGCTGGATCTACACTCGTTTTGGAGCACACGAATGAGTCTTCCTGGCTCCTCTGCCAGCTTGTTGAGTTATACATAGCAGCGAAGCCTCTAGAGATTGATCATGCACAATCAGTGATGCGGGGCAGAAACGAGGCAGATGACAACAGGGAATCGAAGGGTTGGGAGAAAGGGGTGTGACTGCCAAGCCCTGCTGCTGGCTGGGCTTGGGAAATGCAAGGCAAAGGTTTCAGTAATCATCTGCAGGATGTGTTGGTGAGAGAGGGATTAGTGCTGTGTGTGTTGTTGAGTTGAATACCCAGGGCTGATGTCTAACCTTGGGAACAAATAGCAGAGCTGCTGCGGAGACTGAGCAGGTTCCAGCGGGAAAAAATGAAAGGAGTAAAAATATTCCTCAATTGTTCAATCCTGGAAGGGAATCTAAAGGCAGCGTGTAGGGTTTTAACTGGAATTGGAGTTACAGTGACTGGGTTGTTGCTGATTCCCTGCACCCCAGCCCAGCCTGGTGAAGAGCTGCTGCTCCTTCCTGCCAGGAGGCAAAAGGATGCATAGCCACTGCCTGATGAAAATTAAAAGCCTTAAACTTCTAATTCCCAGGACTGATTTAAATTATTACAGCTGACAAATGGCCTAATACATAAAAATGGAGATGGCCACCAAATAGATCTGTTCAAATGGGCGCATGCAGAAGAGATTCCATTTGGCTCCTGCACCTGAAACTTCCTATTTCCCGATGCAAACTAAGCAGTGACAAATAAAAATGGGGCTGCAAAACCGGCATGACCTCTTTAAGCTTTAATTATTCATGAGAACTGTTTTCTTCTCTGCTGAGATTCAGAGCAACACATCGAGGCGGGTTCCTCTCAGGTTTGTGGAAGACGTAAGTTCCTTGTTACACCAGCTAATAAATGCAACTAAACACAATGACCCAACAATATTTGTAGAAACAGCATTTGGGGAAATGTGTTTAATGAATCAGAAGAGCCTTAATCTAGTCAGTCTTGAAAAGCAAAACATATCATGCAAAATTACAATGCACCAAAGCACAGACTCATAAATATTTTATTGTCGAGATTTCTGAGTTTACTTTCAGTATCTCAGAATTGCGTTTTACTATGAAATGTCTCTGCCTGCACTGGGGAAGGACAGCGGTGGAGCTTAGAGCAACCCAATTTGGAATCCCAGGATTTGCTTTGAATAATGTATCTGAGAGTCCCAACATCTGCCATTGTCACCAGGAAGGTTTTTGCTGTCCCAGGATGGCATGGAAGATGCTGGGAATGTTTAAAACCAGGAGGAGAAAACCAAAATGTTTTCCTTTTGCTGGGAAGAGTGGACAAAATCTGTCGTGCCAATGAGTCCTTCCCTCTCAGTCCTTCATGTTTCTCCCTGCCCTTGTAGAACATCCTGGGACCAGATTTCCCCCTGAGTTTTGGAAGCAGGAGAGGAGCAGTTTATCACCCCTTGGGGACACCTCTGGACAGGTCCCCATCAGGAGGACCGGGATCACTGCCATGCCCAGGGGAGATGTACAGCTCCTCTCCCCTTCACACTCCTCGTGTGGCACCACGCAGAGCCGACAGCTCCTCGTTTCCAGCCTCCTCTTCCTGACCTGGCTGGGCTCTCTGGGGCCCCTCAGGCTGAGCCCCCCGGGCCCTGTCCCTGCTGTGGCCCCTCAGAGGGCAGAGGCAGCCAAAGGGCAGCTTTCCAAACCCTGCTCCACGGGGCCATGCTCTGGGACTTACTCAATCTTTACAACTCAGTGATATGCTGCCAATGTATTTTTGCCAAGGAGACAAAAATACGTCTCTTCTTCCTACTCGCTCAGCCTATGAAAAATCTCAGTTGTGTGCACGAAGAGACGCTCTGTGTGTGTGTGTGTATATTTAGAGGGGGAAAAATAGAGTTTCTGTTAACTTATTTTCCAGTTGAAAGTGTGCCTTGTAGCTGGGGAAGCACAGTTTTCATTGGTTATAATTTTGGGCAAAAAAGCCTTACTTTGTGCTGAGGAGGAATGGCACTGAGGGCAGGGGGAGCAAATCCTTTGACTTCTCCACGGCCCATGTTCTCTGCTTGAGGATGGATGCGTGATGGCTAATCAATAATTTGGGGATTTATGGGTCAAAGAGCCCTATATTAGCACAGTTGCCTAAAAATGGGCAAAGAAGAGAGGCACAATCCTTGCAAGGTGCTGGGGTTCAGCTCCCCAAGGGCCAGAGAGGCTCCAGGGATTTCACAGGTTAATTAAAACTCTTCCCCCCAGCCATGGTTTGGAATTCTAACTTTGTTTTCTGGATGGTTTGGATCCTTTAAAACCACCTGGTATGAAAAGGAGAGACCGCAGGCTTTTCCTAATCTTCCCAGCGACCTCCCAAACTCCACGCTCCAAAAAGGTGTGTTCTCTTCCCCTCCTTCCCCTCCTTTCCCCCCCAGACCTCGCATGACTTCAAGGCATCAAATGTTAATGAAAGTTTGCCAGGCTCCAAGGGCTGTGAAATGGAAGTTAAAAATCCTGCGCTATAGGATGGCTCTAAAAATACTCGGCGGTGTGGGAACATCACCCGGCCCCAGCGCTCTCCCGTGCCCGTGCAGCAGTGCTCTCCCTCCCAAATAAGCTCCGCGCAAAGTTTGCCTGGTGACTGTGGATTACTTCTGCTCTGCAGCCCGGAATCGCCGGGCGATGGCCAGAGAACGCTCCTGGAGAGCAGAGAACTGCCGTGTCATCCACCCAGCGCTGCCAGGGAGGGAGGGGACGTGCTGGGGACCCCCACACTGCTGGATCCAGCCAGGGGGCTCAGCGATGGGGGGTCTGTCCCGCAGGATGGGCAGGGATGGGGTGTCCATCCTGAGGGATCCACGGGGATGGAGTGTCCGTCCCTCCAGAGATGGGGTGTCCATCCCCCAGGATGGGCAGGGATGGGGTGTCCATCCCTTGGGATCAGCAGAGATGGGGTGTCCATCCCTCAGGAACAGCAGGGATGGACTGTCTGTCCCTCAGGATGGGCAGAGATGGAGTGTCCATCCCTCGGGATGGGCAGGGATGGGGTGTCTGTCCTTCTAGGAATGGGGTGTCTGTCCCTCTAGGGATGGGGTGTCCATCCCTGAGGATCAGCAGAGATGGGGTGTCTGTCCCTCAGGATGAGCACAGCCGCACACATCACCCTGGGCAGCTCTGATGTCCGCCTGCTCTCCACGAGGGCTCAGCTCCTGAGCTCTGCTCCTCAGTCACAGATTGCCCAGGGGTTTGCAGGCTGAGTTTGGACTTTCAGGCACAGCATTGCTCTGTGCACAGCTGCTCCTGCAGGTGTTGGAGTGGGAGAGCTGCACCCTCCTGGCACATCAGGGCTTTTCTGCAGCAGCTTGCCTTAACCCTCCCTGCCGTGTCCTGGACACACCTGGGGTCCCTCCCTGGATTCTGGGGGGCTCCAGCAGAGCTGGTGCCATCCCCTTGTGCTTTAGATGTGCTTTTCTCTTGGATTTTTTTATTTTCTAGCAGTGCTGTCATGACAGAGAACCCGCAAGCTGCAATTCCCACACCACAGTCTCCTTTTTCTTCTCAGAGAAGTGCAATGTCCTTTCTCCCCGAGGAGCCTGAACACCACAGCTTGGATGGGATCTGAACACTACAGCTTGGATGGGACCTGAACACTACAGCTTGGATGGGATCTGAACACCACAGCTTGGATGGGACCTGAACACCACAGCTTGGATGGGACCTGAACACTACAGCTTGGATGGGACCTGAACACCACGGCTTGGATGGGACCTGAAGGCCAATCCCAACCCTCTGTAAGCCATTCCCATCCCAGGAGGAGCCGCGGGAGGCTGTGACAGCTCTGAGTCACGATGCTCCCAGGGGACAGCCCTTTGGCCTCCATTGACTCCAAACTACAGCTCAGACCTCAGCGAGGTGTCTGGAGCCCAAATTGTGGCAATTTCCTGATGAGCCATGCCCAGGAAGGGACAGAGGACACAGACAGAGTGTCCCCACCCCACAGTGCCAGACCCAAGATGGGGCACAAGGTCCAGGTGTGTGCAGAGAGTTTCATGTCCCCAGGCCTGGCCGGGCTCCAGCCCTGTGTGAACACATTGCACAGGCTCAAATTGCTATTTCTGAGCCAGTCACTAGAAATAATTCATGTATGTGCAAGTCAAAATTCTGCTTAAAAATTACTCTCTGCCTCAGAAACTTAAAACATCCACAGGAGCAGATGCTGAATTTCATTTAACAAGGTTTTTTTCCAGCTGTTATGGTAAGCTTAGAATCTCATCCTGCATTTTTTCACAGTAAGGATCTTCTTTTCATTTAAGTATCTCTGATTCTAGTGCTGGCAGAACCAGGGGCAGATGTAAGAGTTGTGAAGAATTTGCCCCTTTTTAGTGGACTAGATAAAGTCTTGCACCAAACACTGAGATCCGTGATATTTCTTAAGGTGAAAGTTCAAGTCATAAACATTCAGCTTTTAAGGACTTAAAAATAAATTCCTAAATATTTCATTAATTTATTTGATGGTATGAACCGAGGCTTTGGAAAGCTCAAGGTGTAGGTTTGTGTGTGTGTTAACTGTGAGCAACAGTGCAAAAGGAAAATGCTTTTTCATCCATATGAGCTTCTGTGAAGTGTGTTCTATTCTTAGGAGAGTAAACACAACATTAAAAAAAAATATGTAATCATTTAAACTGTGCAGGAAAAGAGGCAGGAGTGATGGGAACCTCTGAAATGATAAATGTATGAATTTATTCCACCGCCACGGTGGGGTTTTAAATTAGTTTTATTTTTCTTTTCTTTCTTCTTGTTGACAAGCAGGGCTGCGCTGCTCTACAGATCTAATGTTTACAGATAAGGAAATACTGAAGGTCAAAAATCCTGTTCTTAGTTACTCTTGTACAAGGTAATCTCCTTGAGCTGGTGACAATGCACAGTGATCTCATGTCGCCATGGGTACCTGAATCATTCCTGTCTAACAGCAGCGCTCTCCACTCCCATCCCCTCCCCTCAACTCCCTACGTAGAAAACCCAAAGATATCTCCAGGAAAAGCTCCATGTGTGATGCAAATGATGAACTGCACCTCACTCCTGCACACTTGGGATGATAAATCAGTCTGTGCTTGACTGCGACCAGGAGGAGCTTTGCCAAGAACACAGACTGAATCCAGTGTGTCACTAGTGTTGGTTTAATGCCTGCAAATGGACATCAAAAGGGGTGAATTTAGGTGGGTGACTTTGTCCCTCAGGTGGGTGACTTTGTCCCCATGGCAGCCTCGGCCAGGGGATGCACAGCAAACTGATCTTAAATCAGATTATGGGGGGGACAAGTGAGACCAACATCCCACAACAGATCATGGCAGAGACTGGCAGGGATGCACAGGAGTGTGGTGAAGAGAAGGTAAAAAAAAAAAATTTAAAGAAGAGAAACATTAATTATGTCTTGCCATGTCTCTGTAGGCTCAGCTCAGTGCTCTGATCCCCACTGGATGCAGCTTTCCGTGGCAGTTTTGTAACATCTAAAGGCAAGAAAAGAAACCAAAGAGGAGGCAAAGTGTGGAGGCCTTGGTGGTGACAGGGCCCTTTGAACGGCAGCTCCTGTCCCTGCTGCAGCACGGGAGCTTTGGTCTCTGCTCACCGAGCTCTGAGCTGCTCGGGATGGAGCTGGCACATGAAACACCAGCAACAGCTCCTGGAGGAGCCAGCAGGGCTGTGGGGCAGGACTTGAGCCTTTTCCTACAGCCACGGAAGGGACTGAAGCCTAAATCTGGGTCTTTGTGCTGAAAGTCTTGATATAAACTTATTTTAAAGGGGAAAAAAGAAACCCACAACAAGAAGAAAAAGAATACTCTCTGGGGAGGGGGATTGAGCAGTGTGAGCTGAACATTCTCCTTAATATCAGGATTCCCTTTTTACCATTCCCTTTTCATTATTCCTTTTTTCCATTCCCTTTTCGCCATTCCTTTTTACCATTCCCTTTTCATCATTCCTTTTTCACCATTCCTTTTTCACCATTCCCTTTTCACCATTCCTTTTTTCCTCCATTCCTTTTTACCATTTCTTTTTTCCATTCCCTTTTCACCGTTCCCTTTTCACCATTCCTTTTTCACCATTCC
>VZRL01006278.1:433556-448872 GCA_013397895.1 Origma solitaria | reverse complement strand
TTCCATTCCCTTTTTCACCATTCTCTTTTCACCATTCCTTTTCACCATTCCCTTTTCACCATTCCATTTTTCACGATTCCCTTTTCACTATTCCTTTTTTCCATTCCCTTTTTTACCATTCCTTTTTCACCATTCCCTTTTCACTATTCCTTTTTCCCATTCCCTTTTCACCATTCCTTTTTCACCATTCCTTTTTCACCATTCCCTTTTTCACCATTCCCTTTTCACCATTCCCTTTCCACTATTCCTGTTTTCCATTCCCTTTTCACTATTCCTTTCCACCATTCCTTTATTCCATTCCCTTTTCACCATTCCTTTTTTCCATTCCCTTTTCACTATTCCTTTTTTCCATTCCCTTTTCACCATTCCCTTTCAAACCATTTCTGCCCCCAGCAGAGTGCAGCAGGCAGGAAATCCAGGCTGGAGCTGCAGTTTCTGGAGACGGGATGGAACAAATCAGATAAACCTACACCTCCCTCCTTGCCGTGAATTAGAGCCGTCCTTGTGCTTCACTTTCTCACCATCGATTTTCAGAATAAGAGCCTTCCTTCTGCACGGCCAGGGGGTTTAATTCAACCCTGTAATAAACGGCAGCTAACAATGGGCCAAACTCCGCTTGGATGTGGCTCTGGTTAATTAAGAAGAGTAGCATCGGGGCTAAATTTGGCAGGGAGTGTGAAGGGACTGCCTTCAGAGGCAGGGAAGAAAAACCCTCGCTTAGCTCACTGCATGCAGCGCTTCAAATGCAAATTAACCTGTCAACATCTGCATGCAGCCACCCAGGACAGCTGCAGAAAGGAGCTCCCCGCGCCCGAAAGAAGGGCTGGAAATGTTTAGTTCCAAACAGCTATTTTCTAAAATAATTTCTAGTAAATAAGAATACATTTAAAGTGGTAAACTGAGCATCTGCTGCATGAAATGAATGGAGGACAGCATGTGAAAAGGAACATATGTCAAGTATGCACTTCAGATGCATTGACTACTTGCCTCCAAAACAGAGAGAATTTAAGCATATTTGCAGCAAACACTCACACGCACACCAAAAAAAAAAAAAAAAGAAAAAAATAAAAAAAATTAAATTAAAAAAAAATTTTAAAATTTAAAAAAAAAATTAAAAAATAGCAGCACAAGTTCAACGTGGCCATACCTTGCCTTTCGTGTGGTGGAAGAGAGCACTTTGCTGGATTTCAGCTGCTGCCTGGCTCGTTTTCCTCAGGCACCCGTCAGGAATGCCAAGGCCAGGTGGCTTTTGTTTGGAGCAAACAATGCCCCTTCAGCAGCACATTTAAAACCAGGAACCAAGTCAGTGCTGCAGCCAAACCCTCCCAGAGCTGCTCCACTGGAGGGAAGGCAGAAAGATGTCCCTGCGCCTCTTCCAAAGTGCCTTATCTGCAGTGGAGGGGCCAGTGCTGTCCTGGTGAGGGTTCCACCGAGGGCACTGCTGGTGATTCTAGCTCTGCCTCCAACCCCCTGCAACTTGGGAAATTGCATTTCAGGGTTCTTTTGAGCCCATTATCCTCACACAAAATCTCTGCTGACTTAACTGAAGTTCTTACTTACAAAACAAGTGTAGGGTAAGGCCCTTCCAGAGGAGGAGAGGTTGGATTCCAGCTCCAAAGGGTGAAACTCTTTGCCAAGCAGTGTGTGGGAATAATTTTCAGTACAACAGGGCACAGGATAAACTCTGATGTCCCTTTTTTTTGGTCTCGGTGTGTCTGCCTGCTGAGGTTTGGCCCTGCAGCCGTGATCTCCTGTGGTCCCCTTGGGATGGAGGGGAACCAAGCTGTGAGCAGCTTCTGCAGAAATTGCTTTGCTATGATAATGTGGTGTAATTAAACAGGACTGAAAAATCCCGGAGTTATAAAAACCCATGGCTTGTACCAACACTTTTACTCATCTGTGGGTTTTCAGGCTGAATCAGGGCTGAGCAAAGAGATCATGAGAAAAAGATCTTTGACTCAGCAGACAGCGTTGGGCTTTATCCGGCTCACATTGCAGCATCTTAATTACACAATTATGAAGAAAAAAAAAAAGATAAAAAGCTCTGGAAAGTCCAGAAACCCACTGGTTCTCAGGGAGAACCTCGAAATGGAGATATCTCTTCCTGTCCCTTCTTCTCTTGGGTTTGCTTCAGTATTTATTGCCCCCGATCCTGGGAATGACTTTTCCAGAGCGAGGAGCTGCTGCTGCTCTGCCCCGAGCGGTGGGGCTGGGCTGGATCCCCCCAGCTCGCACAGTGCTGCTATTGACTGCGTGTCCACATGGCAACAGCAGCGCCGCTCCAAGAATTCGATTTCCACGGCGCCCCTGGGCCTCGCCTTGACATCTTCATTGTTCCGCGGAGAAATGAAAGAGCAAAAAATCCGCGGGTAGCGCAAACGCGGCGCAAAACACCAAACGCTACAGGATAGGGTTGCCTAATGGTTAATTTAGAAAGGAGCGTATCATTAAAAACGAATGAAGGTGGCTACATATTGATGCTGTATAAATATTTAAAGGGATGCCTCTCGTAAGGGCAGAGTTCCAAGCTACACCTAAAATAACGTGTGTGAAAGAAAATTAAAAGAATATTTCACCATTTGGACTCGTTTAATCTGCCTTGGAAATGCTTTTTATGCCCAGCTACTGAACATTAGTACGGGAAAGGATATCAGACAGAATTCATTTTTGGTGTAATCCTACCAAAGTCAGCAGAGTTAAACTGAAGATGATTTTTCTGGCCTTTTAAATAGAGTGTAATTTTCTCCATGCTATTGAGAGAGACTGCGGCTGCTGTTGGAAGGGCTTTCTGGAGAGGTCACTCCGTCCCATGTGAACAGCACCAGTGAAAAACCGGGAGCTTTGTAGTTTTTACAACTTGAAGAGCTCCTGGAGGCTCTAACTCCACCACACGTCACTGCGTGACCCAAAGCTAAGAGCACATATCTATTCTGAGTTGAGATATCCTGGCTTGACATCCACTCCTGCATCACAAGAATTCCGCCCGTAGAAATTGCTTAAAATATTGGAGGGGGCATGGCAAAAGAGATCCGTGTGGACATTTGGTCCATCTCTGTCAGAGAGGACATGTTCCTTAAATACACTTTCTGAGGCTCGGCTGCTCTGTCTTGACGTTTTGGGGCTGTTGGGGTTTGTGTGCTTTTCACCGCTCTCCTGAGGTGCCCATTCCCTGTTTTTGGGATTTGCCCATTCCCTGTCATTATTTGGGACTCCGATTCCAGCAGCCTCCTCTGCCCGTGGGCCAGTTTGGAGGGTGTAAAAATGCCCAATAAGGTACCTGCTGCACGGACTTCAGGCAGAGTAAATCCTAGACTGAAAGGTTCCAGTTTTGGGGGGGATTGGGAGATGTCAGGAGCTCTCAGAAGGCACCTCAAGGATCTGAATCTCTGCCCCTCACAGAGTCCTGAGCCAGGTGCCCTAAGTGTGGGGATGGGCAGGAGCCAGGTTGGGTTTTCCTCCTCCCTGCATAGCCAAGGTCTCTGCCGTCTCTTGCAGAAATTAAGCTCAATCCTCAGGCAAAGCAGCAGCAAACTTTGGATCATAAATCAAGATAGATCTTGGTTTAAATGGGGGGCAGAACCCAGAAAATTATTTAGCCATTTTACAAAAAGCCTAATGTCCTCTTGGGATGAAAATGGGAACACACGAGACTCATAATTTATATATGTATTAACTTCCCACTGGTGAAATTAAAATGCAAAATAATGTCTCTAAACAAAACTGTGAAGCTCTGCCCCTTGAGAGAGTTAAAAATGAGATGGGCAAAGCATCTCCCACGGGATCCATTCTTACCCTTGCAGGACTTTGGGCTGGATCGTAGGTATTTTCTTTCTCAGAGCCACAATGCTGAGCTCCAAGGAAGGATTTGTCTGTGCCATACAGTGAAGCTCAGCAATAATTACCCATTGTGCTCTGTGATGAGCCATCCCTTTGGTTCTTCAGTAACCCGTGCACCTGGACTTTAACTAAAACCAAATAATATGCACAGAAAACATTTTTATGTAAGAGGAGGTGAACATCACTAAAAATCAGAGAGCCTTTGTATGGCATGCCAAACTGCTGAAGCGAAAAAATGTCTTCAGTGAAAGGGCTCAGATGTGAGCATGTTTCAGTGCACAGCTCCAGGAAAAACTCTGATAATAAATGTGAGCTTGTTATCGTTGCTTTTCAGTGGGAAGTAAAGCCGGAAGCAGGGTCGTGCTGGCTAATTGAAGCTTACATTTTCATTCAAGCACTGCATTTTAATTATAAACTGGTGACACAAGTGTCACTTAGTTCCTACCCTGTTTTAAGTGTGCACACGTATAAAAAATATTTTCAGTTATTAATTTATTCTTGTGATCACATTCATTATCCTGCATTATGTCTACTAGGCACGTGTCTAATGACATGTTTGATACACGCTAATTCTTATGCCTCTTTCAACGCAGAGCTTACACAGACATTTTGGGCTGAGCACGGTGCCAGTTGGCCACCAAAACAGGTGCACATTAATGCTATAAAATCAGCATTAGGAGCTGTGTACCCATATTCTGGCCAGCTGCAAGCACTTGCTCAGCCCTCCCGGGGCACAGCTGCCGTGCCAGAAAATGGGATAACCTGTGGGAGTGGCTGAGCCCTGTGCTGATGCCTGGAGATGCTGATGGTGAGGTCCTGCTGCCCAGGTCTGGCCCTGATCCTGGAGCAGGATCCAGCTCCAGTTCCCGATCCCACAGAGCTGAGCTCTCTGTGTGCCCAAAGCCCTGGGTTAAGGCTTTAAAATTCAGGTGGAAAATTTCTGGCCCGTTTTTCCTTCTCTGTGGGGCTTTTGTGCTGTGCCCAAAGACTGTCTCCAGCTAGAATGCTGCCATTTATACACAGAAATTAAAATAAAATGAGGAAAAAGGTCACTGGGAAATGGCTACCAAGAGACGCCAAGTAAGTCATTAAAAAATCAGACCAGGAGTAGAAGTGAAAACAAGGGAAATATCCCTAGAAAGCAAGTTATGAAGGCAAACCTCTTCCAAAGGCATGGGGTGGAACAGGATAGCTGTGGTTTTCCCCTCTTAATTTGCTACCAAACTATAAAGAGGATTCTGTTTTAATAAGCGCCACCGTAGCGGGACACTGCAAATGAATTGTTCGAACGGCTATAATTAGAAGCGGTGCTGCGAACATCATTGCTAAATACTCCGTGGTTTATTTCAGGTCTTGCATCTTTAAGGATCCCAGAGCACCTCGGAACTGTCTGCGTTTGTCAGCGCTAAAGGCAAGGGCGAGAGCACAGCAAAACGTGCAGAGCAAAGGTGAAATGCTTCCCCTCCTCTGGAGCAAAGCGCACGATGTTTAATCTCACGGCGAGCCGATATTGGCATAGTCTTGGATAAATATCTTTCAGAACACCCAAGTCGCTTAAAAAATGAGATTTGGTTGACTCTCAGTGCAACGTAAGCTTGGAGAGAGGTTGAAAGCTTCACCCCTTGGAAGGTCTGCTCACAGTCTTGGAGCACCTTTTGTCGACAGACAAAAATGTGTTCTCACAATGGGCAGAGCTTGGGGGGATGTGGGCCAGCTCTGATCCAAACCCAGGGTGGGAACATCCGAGCAGCTCCGAGCAGAGCCAAGAAACTCAGCCTTGAGTCCCCTGGCTTGGGGTGAGCGTGTGCAGAGCTCTGGGCTGGAGCTGTGTCCCCCTGCGCTGTCTGGAATGGTCAGTCTGTCTGGAAGGGTCAGTCTGTCTGGAAGGGTCAGCCTGTGACCCCCTGCTCCATCTGGAAGGGTCAGTCTGTCTCCAAAGGGCGCTCAGTGACCCCCAGCCTGCTGCCATGGCCAAGAACTGACCCTGCTGGCTGGCACAGGGCTGAGGGTAGGGACCCAACTGCTCGGGGCTAGCACCTGGGTTTGAAGAAACCATTTCCACACTGTTACTGAGCTCCTGGATTTATTAACTGATGCTATATCGTGTTTAGGAAGGCTCTGCTCGATGCTGCCATTTTCCAGCAGTTCCTCTAATAAAACCCAGCTGAAATGGTTAATGATGTTCCTGAGCTCCAGTGGTACAGAATAAAGTGCCTTCAGTCAGGTGTGCATCGGGTGGCAGAGTGGGGACAGGAGATATTCAGTCTGGGAGGAAACAGAGTCTGGGGCTCTCCCTCTGCAATGGAAATCAAGTTCCTGAAGTTTTGGTTGCTCACCATTGCCAGCAAATCACCTTCCCACGCTCAGCAGAGCCAGATCTGGAGCTGAACAATCCATTTTGGGCTGTTGGCTTCACTGGCTCCAGTGCCAGGGCTCTGTTCAGTGAATTTGAGGATTCCAACCCTGCTCACAATCCCCGTGGATGGAAATGTGATGCGACACAATGCAACTTGCTGTTTCATCATCTGGCTAAAACCAAACTAATACACAAAGAAACCAAGACCAGCGAATTTTGCATTAAAATCTATGCATTATGTAAAGGAGCACTGCCATGGTTTACTTGAATTCAGAATATCCACTGGACAAAGATGATTAAAGCCCACTATTGCCATTAGTGAGTCATACACGGAGGAGTATCACAAACTTTCACATCTGAATACCTTTGAAAGCTCAGCCTAAATAGTCACAAGGTCTTCCAGCACTGAGAGTTTGTTATTTCATTTGCTTGCAGGCAGTAGAGTGCTGGGGGCTGAGCTCTGAAAAACCCCAACAGCTCGACGATTCTCCCAACAAAATCATGCAGTGCCTCGCTGTGAGTCCTCCCTGATAGCCAGCGAGCTGTGAGATAGGTGTGCACCGCCCTGATAGGTGTTTGCCATAAGTTATAGTTTAGATTTGATTACGTTTAGGCAATGTTCCTCTGGCAAGATCCTATTTCAAGTCATAATTGCGACATGTCATGGTTCCTTTTTAATGCCTTGCAGCAACAATAGATAAACTGTGCCTCTGGGATGCAAGGAAGACAATAACAATCCCAGCGTTATTGAATGCTATATATTTGGGCAGGAGAAAATATCCAGCCATCCATATTCGACACCAAACTGCATCATTTAAGAAGTATAAACGGGAGACAACTGATCTGAAACCCCTGGTAGAGAATTGGCAGCGACTTAAAAATGGTTATTAACTTAATCTGAAAAAACTCCCCCCTGGCAGCCAAACAGGGGTGGTGATTCCTGCCTGAGCTGGGTCCCTCTCCCACTCGAGCAGGGAACGTTCAGCGCTTCTGAATATCTCAGAAACATTTGGCATTATCAGGCTAGCAGGACTGGCTAAGTGAGAAACATTCAAAGGGCACAACTAAGTGGCACAATTCCAAAACAGCAATTAAAAGGCGGAATGCTTGAAAAAGAACAATAAAAGAGGTTAATTCGTATCAGGGCTTGGCAATTGGTACAGGAAATACTGTAATTCCATAACATGCTCTCCCTTCACCCATCTCTTCACACCATGACCGTGTGTTTATAATCTATCATTCCTTCATGGGCAACATTTGACTAGAAATGACTCAATTGTATTGAAGAAGAACTCAGAGGGTTATTTGGAGAGTAGGCAGGAGCCTGGAAAAATCCTGGGCAACAAGAAAAAACAGGCAGAGAAAAGAGACCCCAACCTATACATTTGGAAAAATTTGTGATTATATGTTTTTAATCGGCAGGACGATGGTCAAGAGCTAAGAAGAGAAATTAAAAATCTTAAATTTCTACCTGGGGCAGTATCTAGTAATTTTCTGGAGAAGGACTCTTGCACTGTCATTGAAGAGCTCATTTGAAAGGCACCCCTTCAGCAGAAGGAAGGTTACAACATTTCGGCAAGGAGAGGCAAAAAGAGAAAGCGAACAAAGACGTTGAGATGACAGAATGCCACGGGAAGGAGGAGGAAGAGGGGCTGGACTATCTGCCAGGCTAAATCAGGAACTGCTTCAGCGCTTCCACTGCATTTGACTCACAGCATGCAACAACTGGCAAAAATGCCCCCAGACCTGAAGGGAAATCTCGCTAGAGTCTGTCCAGGCTGGGCTATCCATCCTGCAGGCAGCTTGCCCGCAGGCTTGCTATTCTGAGATGGCAGAGAGGCCACTTGTCATTAATATTATGATAAATCTCAATATGGAGAAAGCCTTGGATGCTGCTGTGGTCGCCAGCACCTCTGTGTGCCCCTCAGAAGAGTCAAAATAATTTTTTCTGAAAGAAAAAATAGGAGCTGAAGCCCAGGAAAGAGCCACCTTCCACCTTCCACGTTAGAATGGTGAAGATAAAATTATGTACTTTGAGCATGGAGACAAATAACTAAGGGGAAAAACTACCTGGGAGTAGAAGAGGGAGGACAAAATATATTGCAATTTAACTGATCAAAATACACTGAAAAAGAGAGAGGCTTTAGAACAAGGCAGAAAAAACCATGAAGTCCTGCCCAGAGCTGGTGCTGTCTGCTGAAAACACCCTTTTGTTCTGAAGTCATAAATGTGTATCAGCCTCTCAGACATATGGGCAGTTGTGCATTTATCCTGTTTATTTTACTACTCCTGTGCATCCTGCCTTGCCATCTGTTGGGAAGAATTTGGATGCTGAACCATAAGTCTGAGACATAATAAATACCAGTAAACAGAAATCTAAAACGAAGATAAGCACCAAGTAATGTTTGGAAGCAGGACCAGTTTTTCAGTTTGATAGTTTGATTTATTTCCCAAGATGAGTGTTGGCTCAGAAAAGAAGGACCAGCAGGAAAAGGTCCAATTGAAGGGACAAATCCACGATCCCTTCTCTTATATTGGCATAATTCCACCTCCTTCCTAGAAAGCAGTTAAGTTTACGTAGGTGGAGAATCAGACTTAATCCTGTCCCTCAAGGAAGACATGCTTCAACACCAAATATTGCATGTATAAAACATAAGTTGCAAGCAAAATGCTTCAAACGCGGTTAAAGCAGTGTTGGTGCATCTTCCCTGAGCTGGGCAGCCCTCTCGCCGTGTCCCAGTTTCTCCACGTCTTCCTTCCCATTTTATTATTAGAATGAGAGGAAAGTGGGTGGAAAGGAAGCACAGTTATCCCTCCTAGTCAGGGGCAGAAAGTAACTGGCCCCAGATCATGCAGGAAACCCACCCGAGCCCAGAGCCACAAGCCCATCCTCCTCCCCCTCTTCCTCCTCCTCCCTCTCCATTTTCAGTTTGGGGATGCAGAAATTCTACAGAAATTGCTGCTCTTTGACACACAAACCACAGAGACACCAACTAAATATCTGGGAGCTGAGAGGTGTTAATAACAGACTTCAGATTACACTCAGTACCTAGGCACTCCTACCTCCTCAAAGGAATCAGAGATGAGATGAAAGCACTTGCTTCCCTTCCTAATTTTTTTCTTTTTTCCCTCTGTTTCTGGAAAAATACACAAGGCTGCAGAATGGAGACATCAGACACACTCCCCTTCTCCCTGAGGTTTTTCTGAGGGGTTTTGCACCTGGCCAGGCTCTGACCGAAGCTACAGGTGGGACAGCAGGACCCGAGCAGGTGTGACACTCTGTGGCACAGCAAATGGGACAGGATGCGCTGGAGGAATAATCACTGAGTTGAAATTCGACAGGAGCAAAAAATTGCATTGCTGTGTGGACTTGTTTCCCCAGTTGGCACTGGTGACGGTCAGTGGAGCTGCAGAAGGCAGGGCAAGGGCTGGCAGTGGCTAAAAAGAGTAATAAAAGCCCTTGGCAGAAGGTCACCCAAAGGTAACCGCGGCTGGACGAGGCCCAAAGAGAGCATTACATCATTGCAAAGGTCCCACAAACCCCAGATGAGTTACTATGGCTCTGACAGACCCCACCACAAATGCCATCTGTCAGGTCCTCAGAACACTCAGTGTAACTACACAGAGAATAAAACAGGAGCTACAGCACAGCACAGCCACGGGATCCGATTTGTACAGCCCAGCGCCTCTCTGGCTCCTCACAAAACATTTCTGAAACCTCCCCAGAACAATCCTGAACCCGAGGTGAGATGAATATTCCCCACATTGCATCCTGCACTGTAGAAGGAGCTCTCTGGCTGGATTACAAATGTGCTTTCATTGGCCTGCAGCCTTCGGGGAGCGTCACTAACGCACACAAAGTCTTTGGTTCTAAGTTTTGGGCTGGGATACCTGACATGCTGAGAGCATGAGAAAAAACCAAACCCTTCGTGTAGCCTGATAGCTCCCTACTGGCTAGGGAGTAGATCAAGTTCAAGAAAGCAAATTAATTCATTAAAGTGACATATATTCAGTCCATTAGCTTCAGATCCCTGTTCCATAGAGCAGGGAAGAATGGATGTTTTGTGACATCAATAAGATCATCTGAGAGCCTCTGTACAAACGTTCAAAGAGGTGTATTGAGGAGACACATGCTTTTTTTCCTTTCATTTGAGAATAGATAATGCCTTAACCCATCTTCTGCTGACAGGTCCTCCAGCACTAAATTTCTCAGTATTTTTTAGTATTTTATACTATGGACAATGTTTCAAAGGAATCAAACTCTGCATCCATAAAGGCAACTCCAAATTCAGAAACTCTAACAAATGGAATGCTCTTAGGAAAAAAAACCCAAAAAACCCAAAAAACCCAAAAAAACCTAAAAAGGCTCTTGAAAAAATCATTCCATCAATTGCTGCCAAAATTGCGCTGCTTCAGCCAGGGTTGCAAAGTTGGAATACTAAGACTTAAAACCAGTGAGTAAAGCACATGGAGCTTCTCCAGAGTGTGTGTTTTACCAAGGAAACGGAGATGGCATGAGCAGGACGTATGGAATGACAGAGTGAAGACATGGCTGAACCCCAGCAAAGTCCTTCACTGATGGGTTTATGCTTGAGCTGAAAGATTCGTGGGTGAAAGTTCACTCTTCAGGAGCGCACAAAATACACACAGATTGTTCTAGAAACAGGTTAGGGCATCACAAAATAAGTTTTTCCCAGCAGAGACACCCATTTGTGCGTTCTCCATTTGCAATTCCTTTTCTTTCACGGTGTGAGCACAGGCTCTCATGCCTGCAAAGACTGAGGAGAGCAACCTCCTCTTAATGTGCCTGTGGACATAACCTCCAAGGCAGGTCACGCCTGATGTTAGAGCGATTTAACCTTTGCTCTCCACCAAATAACACTTTGGCCACAGCATTTGAATAAATTCTGCATTGTATTCAGCTTATTCCGAACACTGGTGGTGCTGGAGCTCCACAGCTCTGCTTGGAGAATACTAAGGAATATTCATTCTTTTTGGACGAGCCATGAATTTGCAGTATTGATGGGCAGCAGCCTGCCTTTATTTGCTCGCCTCAAACATTGGTATAAGCATTTTTATTTTGTTTTCGGGAGTATCCATGGAAGCAGCGCATGCGGTCCCCATGTTTGTGCGCATTCATCCAAGCTGGAAAACTCGCAAATAATTGTGCAAATGCGCGTTTGTGCGAGTTTTCAAAACCAGAAACGATTTACTCCATCCTTCCTCCCCATTATGAATGTTCCAGCCACGCAGCCAGGAAGGACACGTGGGCCCACGTGAATTAAATAGCCAATTGCACCACTTGAAAAGTAAATGGCAAACAGGGAATACTAAGAGCAGTAGACACAATGGGTTCAAAGAGATTCATAGGCTGAAGTGTTTAATAAAATACTCTTTGAATAAATTTAAATTACAAGTACATTACTTGATTTCCTATCTTGATGTCACAGAGCCCGCGGAGCGCTCTATTGTGAGCTGTCCTATTAACTCCAGCACGATTGTTCACCAAGATAAGCAGTTTCAGTGGATAAAGTGGTGTTTTTCACATTGTTTTTTTCCCAGGCAAATATTTTAATCAGATCCTCCTCGTGAGTAAGACTGCGTGAGGCTTACGAAGCCGTGCTGCGCATTTCCCGTGGGAATAGGGGCTGCTGGGAAATCAGAGTGGTTTAATCTCCCTGTCTCGGGTTAGCTTGGCCACAAAATGGTTATGGCAAGACCCTGCTGTGTGACAGCTCCCACAGCTCGGGCGTGGGCGTGGGACAGAGCACAGCCCCCCGAAACGGGGCTGGTTTGCTCTTTCTGCTGATTTTGGGCTGCTGCAGGTTCCGCATGGCTTGGCTGCATGGGGGCTCCACCAGAAACTCCCTGCTCTGGTGGCATTTTCATTCAGTTTTTGGGCCCAGAAATCCAAACCAGGGAGCCCTTGGGCCATCTCCCTGCAGAGGCTCAGCCACTTCTGCTCTGCACATCCACACCAGCAATTCTTCCAAAGGAATTCTTCCAAACAGTCTCCGACCTCAGGCAATTACCTTGGGTATAACTTTTAAAAATCCACGCAGAAACGGTGCAATTATTCAAAATCCACTCAATGAACCTCCCACCTCCACCTTTTGACAAACATTCCAAAAGAACAAAATTGGGATTAGACAGGCAAGAGTTTGACTGATGTATCATTAACGCTGCTTCTGGAGTGACTAAGCCCCATAGTAGTACCAACTACTAGTACTGAGCCATGATTTCATCCCTGCAGCTCCAAACAAAGATAATATGCTGGATCCCTAAGCTGTATCACTCCAATTATGATGCCAATTTGTTGTAGAAGACTGTTTCAAAGGAAAAACAGGAAAACATGGAGGAGCACCTAATAATTGAATTATAAGGTTATCCTTTTCCATCCTGTCTCAGCAATTTTGTTTGAAATGTTGGAGCTGGGGATACTGAACAGGTGATTGCTCAAAATCCAGCAGGCAGGTTGTTTTATGGATAGAGTTGAGAAATATTTCACTGGGAAATTTCAATTGACCTGAAATTTGCTCAGCAAAATGCTTTATTATGTCAAAAGCAATTTCAGAGGCTGTTTAAGGCATTTTCAGCTTCTGCACATTTGTGTCTCAGATTTGTCTTTTTGGCATAGGAGTGAAATGGCAATAAAGACCATTAAAATAAATTAAGGGTTTTTTAAAAATTATTTCTCCAAAACACCATAAGATTCCTAAAAATAGGTTTGGAGCCAGATCATTTAATCACATATAAAAATCTGTAACTGAAGTCATTTTCCTGGTATGTATCTCCTCAGAATTGCCATCTTATCTTTATATTACTAAAAGACTCAGCCACTTCAAATGAGCGAAGCTCTGAAATGGTCAAGGGAGTGTTGTTTTAAATCAGCTTCTAGAAATGGTTTTATTATTTTATAAAACAAAGGAATGGTTCCATGTTGAAATCCAAGTCCCATGGTATGGTTTAAAACATGAATAATTTAATGTATCTATAGATTTTATCTTACAAAACAGAACATACTGAAAAAGTAGGAGAGAATGTAGTCTCTGCTCCTCATCTCTGTGAACAGATGACAGCTTTCTCAAATTGGGCATTCTTAGCACATATTTGACAACTTTAAAAATTGTAACTTTATAATTTGATTATGAGCATTTGAATTTTGAGCAGAACAGCTCCCTTGCTGTTGGATTGACGGGTCCCATGAAACGCCTTTTCATCCCCCAAACTGATGGGGGTTTGAGCTTCACTGGCACACAATTTTCCAGCAAATGCCCTGGCAGGTGCCAGGAGGGCACTGGTGCTGCCCAGGGATGGAATGAGAGCAGAGCCTGGCCCCCGGTATTGGGAGCTGCTTCCATGCTGCCCATTCCCACAGCTTCCCTGACTGCTTTGCTCCTAAATAAAGTTCTGACTCAAGCCCAGGCGAAATCAAGGCAGAAATTCCACCACTTTCGGTCCAAGCTGCACTTTATTTCTACGAATGGTGTTACTGGGAGACCACACAGAAATCCTGACATTGGGAACTTCAGGGGTTTTTCCCTGAGGTGACAGGTACAGCCTAGCTGAGCAAGCTCAGCAACTCCTGCAAGATGAAAATAAACTTATTTTCCACGAAAAACGGAGGCTGAAAACACTTAGAACAAGCTCAGCGTAGATCACAAGACTGAGCTCAAGTGGAGGATGCTCAGCATCTCTCGAGCAAACTCAGGAGCTCTCAGATACAAGCCCTCATTTTCCAGGTGCCATAAAAGCCCATGCTGAGAGTTAGATTTCCTTTAAAAGCCATAAAGCCAAGCATTGCTATTACCCATAAACCTTCACATTTCAATAATTCTTTCTCTCTTTATCACCTAAAAATACTTCCTTGTCCTACAGCTCTTCTATGTGTGCATACTATCACCAGGTAGTGAGGTGGGTATTTTAAGTAAAAAATCATATTATACTGTAGCCTTAAATCATTAGCAAAAGGAGAAGATGAGAACAGACGTGAGAATGAGGTGTTTTCTACCACGCCACAGCCTTTTCTGGGGAGGAAAAAGCCCATCTGAGCACAGCTGCGCCTCTGAACCAGAGCTGGGCTCGTCTGGGCTGAGCCGTCTGTCAGATGGAATAAAGCACAAAGGCAGCTCCGCCAAGTTCCGTGTGCCCATGGATTCGGGTGCCCAGCAGCCTGTCCGCCCTGGGGGAGCGGGTCCGGCGTGCCCCCAGCCCAGGGCACAGGGCAGCGCGGCACAGCTCCTCAGCCCTGCTCTGCTCCCCTTTCCCCTGCTGTGCCTCCCTCCAGCCCCGCGGAGGCTGTGCCCGCAGGGAGGATGGACCAGCAGGTGAGGGCTTCAGAGGACCGCGGGTCCCTTCCCGGGGATGCGCTGCTTTCCCACGGCCGGAGCCCCGCGCTCTCGGCTGGCAGATGTGGTTTCCCATCTGGGCTTTGCGAGCCGCTGTGCCAAACCTCGCAACACCCATGTGCTTCTTTGTCCCGGCAGCTACCGCCGCGCCTTCTCTCTCCACAACTCCATTTTCAGAGCGGGAGCCACATGTTCGGCCTCTGCGGGGAGCGGGGTCCTGCTGCCCGGCTCGGCCACTGAAACACTCATCTTTTTATTGTTCCTATCCTTCAGCCTGACCCTCGGGCTGCGTTAAGCAGCCCCGAGCCCGCACTGAAGCACCTGAGCGGTGGCAACACCTCCATCCCCCGGGCTCCCGATCTCTGTCTGAGGGCACACTGGGAGGAACTGGAGTTCCCGCTGTCCTGCCCGAGAGCTGAGGTTGAGCTCCAAAGCTCCTAAAGCCACAGTCCCGGGGGGCCCCGGCCCCGGAGCCTGCAGGGCTCAGGTGCGCCCCAAAGCTCCCGAAAGCGCCGACCCCGCCAGGAGCCCCCCGAGCCCCGGAGCCACGGCGATGGTCGGGGAGCGAGGTCGCCCCCCTGGGCAGCGCTCCCCTGGGCAGCGCTCCGCATCCCGCCGCCGGTTCCCATGGCAATGTCGGGGATGCCGGTTGCCACGGTAACGCCATCCTCCTCCTCGGCCGTGTCCGAGGCAGCGGCGCGGCTCCGGCCCCGGCGCCGGCTCCGGCGGGGCTCAGCCCGGCGGCTCCGGCTCCGGCTCCGGCTCCGGCGGGGCT
>VZRL01006278.1:413561-433080 GCA_013397895.1 Origma solitaria | reverse complement strand
GAGCCTCCCGACCCCCGACGGGATGGGGACAGTGCCGCCCCCGACACCCGAG
Source organism: Origma solitaria (assembly GCA_013397895.1). Classification (NCBI taxonomy): domain Eukaryota; kingdom Metazoa; phylum Chordata; class Aves; order Passeriformes; family Acanthizidae; genus Origma; species Origma solitaria. The sequence goes on along the minus strand of VZRL01006278.1, from coordinate 433,028 downwards.
CATCGCTCCGGTCCCTCGGGCTGAGGGACCTCTGCCGCACCTGACGCGTTCCATCCCGGCGGGAGCACGGGGCGGGCGGGACGGGGCTTGGAGCTGCCTGGGCTCACGGAACGAGATGGACTCTGAGGTCCCTTCCAACCCAACCCAACCCAGTCCGTGATTCTGTGACATTCCCGGGGGATGGAGGTGTGAGTGTGAGCGAGGTTGGCTCTCACTCCCGCAGCTCGCCAGGGTCTGTCTGCAGGGCAGGGAGGTCTTGCCCACTCTAGAGGTGCAAAGCTCTGCACCTTCGCCGCTCTTCCTTGGGTGGGATCTGCACACCTCCCTCCTGCTGCATGGGCTGCCCTGGAAATCACCGTGGAAACGGTGCCAAACACAGTGGGCATGAGGCGCCGCAATTCCAAGAAGATGCCCACATTGTCAGGGAGCTACAGCAGAGCCAACCAGGGGGCTTAGCCATGAATTCCTCCTGCAGCCTCACTCTGCGATTAGTTACGCAAGGAGGTTGTAGGCAAGTATTTGGGTTGCTGGTTTGCTCCTGTTTGGAAGGGTATGGAGACAATCCAGCACCTGAAAATATTTTCCCTTGGAAAACCAAGGGGAGAAATATCTACACCATTTTTGTCGCGTTACCCTGTCTTCCACCCCTCACTCTCATCAGTGCGAGCTGACAAGTCAGTCCTGCCTCCACCTCATCCAAGTGACAAGCCAGATGAATGGGAAGGCTTCCTGATCAGCTAATGCATTTGTGTGGAGGGAACGTGGCAGCACACCAGTTTTATGTATATGAATTAGGGAGTGGGAGGACAAGAGCTACAAACCTCGAGAAATACAGTGCTCTTGCCGAGCAGTGCGTGGATGGCTGCAGGTGCTTGTGTGACTCCAATGCTCGGCATACCAACGCAGAGAGGCTTTTCAGCTGCTCGTCCTTTTCAGAAAAAAACTGGGGGAGCAGAAAGCAAAGACAAATTAAAAGCTGGTCTTTGTTTCGCAGAGACTTCGGTGAATTGCTCAGACATGAAGCCTTATAAACAGAGAAGAGCTCCAAAGTCAGATGCTTGGTTTAAAAATGTAAATTACGGTTTTCTTTTCAGTTGCGGTTCGTAGGTGTATCAGTGCCTTTGCAAAAATCACCTTCTAAATGAATGTCTCCATTAGGGACGGAAGAATGAAATCAGGTAAACTCAAAAGCAGAGTGAAACCTCGTTCACAAAAACTGGATTGAGCATTTGAGTTTAATGAGGTTCAACAAACTTCCCATTTGAAATATATGTTTGTACCTCTGGGCTTTGGGGGTGTGGACAGAGTGAGGAAATGAGATACTGAAACTGCAGGAGAGAAGCTATTTCCATAGCTTTTTAAACCGATCAAGCCTTAATTAATATTATTTATTTGTATTATGGTATTGCCTGGGAGAGATGCTCATGGCTGTCTCTCCACAGCGAGGAGCAGAGGCAGGGGAAGGGCTGGGTGGGCTGGACCCAGAGCAGGGATCCCCACGGCACAGAAACCTCCTCCTCCAGCCCTCCCAGTGCCCCAGGACATGGGGAGGATGATGCCTGTCCTGGTGGGTCCTCAGCAGCCTCCCCCAGCAGAAAGGGTCCCACAACAAGAGGGTTTGCATGGGCTCAGAGCCACCAGCCCTGCAGCAACGCTCCTATTGACTGGGCAAGGGAACAGCACATTAGCAGAATTTATTAATAAAATATCCTGCTCCTCTTCCTCCCCCTCCCATTTTTGCAAAGAAGACATCTGTTTCTGTTTCTCCTGCCCCGAGAGAAATAACTCAGGCTCCTGAAGGGTTACAGAGCGGCATCCAAGGCAGGCAATCATTTTCTGCCCAAGCTATCTTCTTTAGTTTAAAAATGTTCTCTATTCTTTTGAAATGCATGAAGTAGATTGTGGGAGAGCTAATATTATATTCCACTACAGAAAGCTGGTGGAGTATTTTACATTGATGTCTGGCTCTAGTGATTTTCTAAGGATTTTGAATTCATTAAATCCAACCATTGAATAATCTCCATTCGTGGCGGAAGGAAGGCAAAAGTGCTTACTCTCTTCAGCAGCAGAAAAGCGTGTAGTCTTTTCTCAAACACGAGATCTCTGTGACCCTCTGCGTGCAGAGAGGTCGCCCACCTCCGATTTGCAGGCTTTGCTTAGGATGCAGTCCCACAAAAGTGCCATTGAAGGTGGCAGCAGAGCATCCCTGGCAGGTGCTGGGCACTGCAGTCACCTCCTCTGTCCTCCAGCAGAATTAAGACCCAATTGTTCCCAGCTCAGACCAGCGGCAGAAGCTCAGGACAATGAGGAGGGAAAGCCCCACAGCGTCTCTCTGTAATTCAGCACGACACCATGCAAGGACAAGAGTCCAAACCCAGAAATAATTCTTACCCTGGAGAAACAGGATCTTGAAACAGAATTGTTTTGATTCCTTGACGTTGATGTTCAAAGCTTTAAATGAAATCTTGTGCCTGATCATTTTATTTCTGAACTGAATAACAGTTACTTTGGAGACAAAACTTTGGCTTTAACTGAATTCAGTGAGAGCTGTCACTAATAAAATCCTGCCCCAGAGACACCACTGGTATCAAAAGAAAACTGCAAGATGTTACCATTTAGCATTACTGCTGCTAAGTGTCAAACATATTGAGTTTAACAGATTAGGCTTTCTTATTTTTTTTTTTTAATCTATCATCTAGAAAAATATCACTAGAATTTCACTAAAAGAAAATTTTGGAAATTGCTCAAGAAGAACTCAAGAGAGTTCTTTCTCAGAATGAAAATAATCACTTCAATTAAATAGGGCTTTTGATGTAGATACAGTCTAACCATCATCAAAGCCTGGAAGAGATATTTCATCCGCCCTTGTTCTTTCTCAACTTTTAGCTCTGTGCATGTGAGAATGAATTTTAGCATCTAGGAATGTCCTAAAATTGTAACAACGTCTCCATCATTGATGATTGTCATCTCCTAGGGCTCTTGGTGTCTTTCCTATCTAATTTGCTGCTGATATTGGGGAAAAAATTATCCTTAACAGCCTCCTTCAGATGATGCTACGTGTGGAGAACTTGTGTTTGATCCGTTCTGTGTGTGTTGGGTGATCTCCATTTATCCCCAGGGCAGTGCTGGAGTGTGGTTAACCCCAGCAGAGCTCCACATCTCCAGGCTGAGCACAGAGCCTTGCGAGAGCCCAGGGTGTGCAGAAGGTGTCTGGGGCTCACAGGAATGGTGAAGGAGGAGTTCTACTAAAATTGTTCCTGGAACTGTATTTCCGTGTACTTTGGATCAAATCTTGCAATTACTGCGATGTCTGCTGAACCACCTCAGGAGAGCTTTGCAGATCCAAATGATCGAGCTCATGAATTCTGTGGGGAAACAAAGGATGAATTTACTCTTTTTAGGGATGGCACAGAACCTGACCCACAGACCCACCTATTCCTTCTATCACAATTCATCATAAATTGCAAGGACGTTTTGTGTTTCACCTCTGAGGACCCAACTCTGTGCAGACAAGTCACCATCACATTGCAGAGTGCTCAGCCTGGGAAAAGGTGAACTTGAATTTTGTTTGAGGACTTGTAAGGCTGAATTTCTTTTTTAGTCCTCTAAAAGAGCAGCTGGATTGAGGGCAAAGAGTTTCAGATTGTCCTTCAGAGCTGAACAAGCGGTCGTTGTAAAGGAAAAATATTGTCATTCCTTGCCACTTGAGGGACACCAGCTTGGCCTCGATTCTATTATTCCTTTTAATATATTAAATATTCTTTGGCTTAGTCATGGGAAGCAAAGCAACACAACTGCTTTCTAATAAATAAAATGTGCTCAGAAGCAACTCTGAAGCTTTCCAGATTACTGCATCCCGAGTTTGCCAGGAAGCCAGATGCTGCTATTGGAAAGTTGCTGCTCTAGTTTGTCATCCGAGGCTAGAAATTGATACCCAAGAATGATATGATGAGACAGGCTCGATGACAGCACTGCTCTTTCTATAAATAATTTGAAGAAAACTTCTTTCATTTAAAAAAAAAAAAGTATTATTTGTTAGAGACTCGCACAGCAAACCAGAAAATTAAAAAGGATAGGCATGCTGTGTTTGAATAGGGCCAACAAAAGAACATGATATTCGCAATTTATAGAAGAATATATAGCAGCTCTCACACATTTTACACTACACAGGCTCTATTTTTCCCATAATACCAATAGTTATGAAACTCATTATCTTTTTGACAATGGAGAAATGGAATATTATTCCTTCACTTGCTTGATCATGTCAAATGTCAAAGCAAATTATGAATGCTTGTCCTTCAAACACTCAGCCCTCCTGGTAAGATATTTAATATCAATAGCATTCGCATCCAGCTGCAGAATGGACTAATATTGCACACATCTCCCAGACCCAAAGCTCACCGTGCCTGTTACCTGCCAGGCTGTTCCGTGTCTCAAGTCCTGCCCCTTGTCCCTGTCCTAAGCTCAGGGAAATTCCTTGCAGGGGCAGATGGGACATTGAGAATTACCTGGAGCAGGAGTTAAATCCATGAGCAGGGTTTGCTCGTGGATTTAAAGTGCTAAAAAGGGAATGGGAGAAGGAGCAAGTGGTTAAGAGCCACAAGAAACCTGCTAAGAGGGCAGTGAAAAACTCATTATCTATTCAGTCTTGGAGAAACAGATGTGCTGAGTGAGAGTTCACCCAGACAGGGCACTGATGGAAGGAGCAATTTCCCTCATTCCAGAGGGAAATACAAACTCTCCTTGGGAATACAGTGCAGTGATGGGGTGGGGTGGAGAAAGGGGGAAAAAATCACCTGTGAGGTTCTCTCCTTCCACCCACGGTCAGTCACCTCTAAAAAATAACTCTGCAGCTGTTGGTGCTGTACAAACACACAGAGCTACCCCACAGAGCACCCCAGGAGCTGCAGGCAGCCTGAGGATGGAATAGGGAATGGGATGGGATAGGGAATGGGATGGAAGAGGAAATGGGATGGAACAGGGAATGGGATGGAACAGGGAATGGGATGGAACAGGGAATGGGATGGAATAGGGAATGGGATGGAAGAGGGAAGGGGATGGAATAGGGAATGGGATGGAATAGGGAATGGGATGGAATAGGGAATGGGATGGAAGAGGGAATGGGATGGAATAGGGAATGGGATGGAATAGGAAATGGGGTGGAATAGGAAATGGGGTGGAATAGGGAGCAGGATGTCCTGGGGAGGGATGGCCTTTCCGAGGCTCTCCCCGAGCCCTCCTCCTGCTGGCACTGCTGGGCACCAGCTCCTCATCTCCCCACAAACAAAGCAACATCACTCTCTTTAATGTCCTTTAGAAAATAAATATATAAATCCTCTCCGGAACAAACGCTCCCTCTCAGACCCAAGGGGGAAGGCGCCGTGGAGCGGCTGAAGTCACAGGAGTGTAAAAAATGAGGCAATCTGGTGGAGAGCTCATTGCCTGCGAACCTCTGCATCGCCCACAGCCCCTGAGGGTACGGGAGAATCACCCCTGGCCAGCCAGAGGGAAATTGCTGCACTCAGGCTGAGTTTTAACCTGAAAAAAGGGCTTTGATGGAAGCGCGTTAGGAGGCGGATTGAGCGAAACAGGTTTTTAGGATAAGTCTTAAATACTTAAATCAATCACGATAACTTGCTGCACTGAATTTATCTCCTAAGCTGCCTAAAGTAAATTCCTCAGATCTGTCTGAATAATTTGAGGCTGATAATGCAGCATTTGAGTAGGGAGGCTGTTGGCCACTGAAAGGATTTTCTCATTAGAATTTCAGCCGATTATTCACCAGAGAGATGGTCTTTCAGGAGCACACTCCAGCAGCTCCCTTGGAAAAGTTTTATAAACACTCAGCCTGCTAAAAAATGAAATTAGAAGGTGAAATTATAGCTAGTCATTACTTCTGAGAGGTCAGGGATAGAACAAGCAGCCAAAAGTGGGTTTATCTACTCTTCCCAGTGCTCTGGCTCTTTTATTCTACACAAGACCAGGAAATCCTTTTGGTTCATCTGGAACTTGTGTTGAGCACGAGTTCTCAGAAACATTCTCTTGATCAGATGTTGGTGACATGGGTCTGAAGAGCTGTTTTTCCATAGAATCTCACCTGGGAAATGGATGCTGAGCCGGTCAGAGCTTTGCTGGGATGCTCCCAACTGCACTGAGCTTTATCTAAACCGAGAGGCTGTCCCCGACAAGGATTTCTCATTCCATTGCTCTTCTCCACTTTCAATGCAATTATTTTTCCAGCTAGAGAAATCAGTGAGAGAGGGGAGGTGGGAGGTGAGAAACAGAGAAAGTCAAGGGGAAGTTTTGCCAAGAAGAAGAGCAGAACTTCAAACCCAATCCCAATTCACGAACTAATTGAGGTGGAATAAATGCTGGGAGAATTCATTCACCTCTTCCCCATTTAACAACTCAACATGGAGTGGCAGAAATCCCTTTCCACAGACTGAGATGTGACTGTAGCAGGGAGAAGAGGAAGAAAAGCTGGAGCAATAATAGCAGAACACCCTGGCCAGGCTTTCAGCGAGCTGTAAACACAGGCAGCAGAATTCCATGAAACTTTGCTGTCCACACTGCCCTGCAATGCATTCTGAGCTCTCGCTTCTTAGAGCCACACCAATGTCTCCGTGAAGTATTTTGTTTGGGCTGAGTAAATGGTAAATGGTGTATTTATTGATTTTCATCTCTCTTCACACCTCAGATGCTGCCTGTCTGCTCAGAGCCAGGTCACAGCACATTTACTCCCTCAGCAAACACCTGCCCCACGGCTGAACCAGAAGCTCTCTGGGACAGTGGTTTTAATCAGCATAAGGTCCCAAGGGTTTTGTTTCCTCCCCTTCTTTTCCCAAGAAAAAGCAGTTTTTTGGAGGAAAAGCTGATAGGATCAGTAACCCTTGACATCCCATGAATGCCATGTGTAAATGGTTGAAACTTGGTACAATTTAAGCTGAAGTTTCTATATTCAACATAAATTCTTCCCCCGTGGTGGGGTGGATTTTTTTTTTGGGGGGGGGAGAACTCTACAATAGACATTTAGCAATAAACTGTAAATGCAGAAAATTCTGTAAGAGGGCTTTTGTTACAGCAGCCAACAGATGAGCCAAATCAAAAGCAGCACCAAAGAAAAGCCTCTTAAAATTGCCCAAAAAGACTAAAATTCAGAAGCACCTTGAACCAACATAACATTCTCTGCTCCCCATCAAGAAACTCTCCTCAGAAAAATAATTAGAAGAATGTGGAAGGGATTCAGAGATTCTGGTGGGACTTCCCAGCCCTTCAGGGATCCTGGAGCTGAGCTCCTGCTGTGGCTTCTCCATCCTGGGTATGGAGAGGGCAATTCCAGGCCGTGCCCTCCCGGGCTGGGGCGATGCTGCCCTGGCACCAAACTGCTCTCTAGGGCTGCCAAAGAGAGAAACAGGAGGCTGTGCCCAAGCGAACAAGGCTCATCAGCTCCAAAGAAAAATTACTTTTGGAGAAAGACAAGGAATTGCAGCAGCCAGAGCTGTGAGAAGCCTTGACAAAATATTGAACATGGGGAAACAGAAAACGTTTGCCAATTGTTAGAGCCTTCCTAATGCAGGTTATTAGATGGTTACTGCCACTGCTATTAAAAAGACACTATTTTCTGAGTGATCTATGCAAAGATGGGCTGGAGCACACCTACAGCTTTTCCATGTGCTTTTAGCTCTGCTAATGGAGGAAAAAAAATTCCTCTCCTATAAGACTCAATTGAATAATTATTCAATTCAATTAACAAATAAGTAATGTGCTGTTTTGTGGTGTATCCATTAAAGTTCTGCATAGGAAATTCAATAGATAAATCTCTAGAAAGTCTTTTAGGTTCATCACACGTATGTTGATGCAGCCAGATTTTATTTTTTTTTTTAAATCTATGAGGAAACTGTTAAAGAATGAGGATGAGATTTCAAAAAGCTGAAAGGAATTAGTTTTCCACTGAGCTCCACACAACAATGGTATCGTGTGAATAATTCTACTATGATTTACTTAGTAGAATGAAAAATAGCCGCAGCGATTCTGGTTGTAAATAACCCATCTTCTCATAGCAGAGAACCATTACAAGGTCAACATCTACTGTCAGACTTCGTGATTAAACTCATTAAAACTGTCCTGTTTAATTCTATTTTTCGAAGGAAAATCATGCCTTCAACTGAGATTTTTAATTTTTTTTTGGCCAGAAGTGCCTGCTTTTCTTGAAATATGTACATGTTCTTGCATGGAACTTGGAAATTCAAAATATGAACATCTGATCCTTCCCCATCCTACTCCTCCTCCCATCCCTTTTTCCCCCTCACCCTATTCCCACTCAGGTCCCCTTTCTTCCCTTTTTTTTTTGCGTTATTTAGGTGAACATTTCTAACGCAAACATTTTTTCCTTTTTACTGGATTTTTTACATTTTTCACAGGAAGGCACTCCAGCAAGATCTCTATTAACACAATGGTTTCTAGGTAGCAAGGAAAAAAAACCCCACGGCATCTCTCCTGCAAGAGCTGCCAGATGTTGACTTTTTCCCCATAACGGTAATGCCTCTATAAAAAAAAAAAAAAAGACCATTCCAGCCTTACAAGCGTTAAAACGGAAAATAAATAGAAGTGGCAAATATGGCACGGCGAAGATTACATGTGAGGGACCAGAAATTCAAATCCCCTCTCAGAGGGGACATTGCAGGGGTAATGAGAAGATGCAGAAGCTTTTCAATCTCCAGAATCAGTCCCTGCTGGACCATCGTGGAGGCAGACAAAGCAAACGGGGCAGCCTGGGCGGGCAGGATTATTTAATGAGTATTGTCTGCCGCGAGACACCCACAGCCACCCCAGAGTGCAGCCTCGCCGCGGAAAGTGCCAGAAGCCATCCCCGCTTGCGATGAACCGATGATGTGTCGGGGATTTTCTTCTTGTTTAGGCAGAGTGTGATGTTTTATTTACAGTTCCTCGGGGAGGTGGGGAGGGTGTGAGGGTTCCCCGAGCAGCGCTCGGCGGATCAGGGGGGCTGGAGCTCAGCAAACCCCCCCCCACCCCAGCTCCAACACTGCCAAAATCCTGTTTGAAATGTGGGGTACCCCTCGCACAGGGCTGGGGATGCACAGGCTCTGCTGCTCTCCATCCCAGGGCCAGGTGGGGCCACCATTTTTATTCACCCCAAGCAGGCCCAGAGACACTTCAGAGACACAGTCAGAGCAGTGGGGATTTGCTTTATTTATTTTATGTGGGGGATTCACTCCTCCAAACACACACACCCGGCACTGCCAACTCACAATATTATGGGTAACATTCATGAATATTCATCACATTCCCCGGGATAGGAGTGGTTATACAAATCATTTCTGGGAAATCATCAATATCATTAGCTGTGTGCCACGCATGCGCTGTGTGCCCTGGTGGTCTTTGGGGTCTGCTCGTGATGAAGATCTGTAGTCTTCATCACAGAGCACTTTTCACCTTTCTCTCTGGAGCATGGGCAGCCCTTGGTGGGTGATTCAGGGTTTCTGTGCTGGCCTCAAACAGATTCTTGTCCCTCATCTTGGCAAGATTAAGGGAATTCTGTTTTCCTAGGTTTTAGAATTCACATATTCTGCCTCTCAATAGTTAACTTGAGTTACCTATTGACCACTCGTTTCTCAGTTGTCACACGGCGTGGGGACAGCCTGGGGACCACAGCACTCCCTCCCTCTGGGGATGGGTTGGGGTTTTGGTTGCTGGAGTCAATTATTGTGCAGAATCCTGCCTGGCTGGGGATCCGAGCTCAGCCAGGGCCAGGCTGCACACACCCATTCCCTCTCCTGCCTGCTCTGGGATCGGAGCCTGCAGGACACCTTTCTGTTCCCCCCCACTTCTGCAGCACTGCCAGCACCTGTCCCCACAATCCCAGCCAGGGCTGAAGACTAAACAAGGTTGGAGAGGAAAGAAAGGTCAAGTGGATTCTACTCTGCTGCTAAAAGCTCGGAGTAATTTGCACTGCTATAATTCCAGCAGCTGAGATAGCCAGAAAAATACATTTAATATTGCATTTTTTTTCCAGCTTTTTTTCCCCCCCCAAGACATTTTTTCCTCAGTTGGAGAGACCACTAACAATGACTTCAATAGCAGAACAAAGTTTAAAGCCCAGATCTCTCCAATTCTGCTTTTTCCTTTAAGCTATTCCAATCCCCTTTATGTTCTTTCTGCATACACACATCTGTCTTCTTCAAAGCCTTAACCATCTCTGACACACCTGACCTTTCCATCCAAGCGCAATGGTGGGATGCAAAGAAAAACCCTTTACCTACAGCAAGTAACTCTTTGTTTTGCCGGTCCCACGCCTGGAAATTTTGCTGCTGCAGGAAGTAAAACGGTGAGCAGCCTTCCCTTGGCTTTTGAAAAATGGAACTGTCATCTCTCCGAGAGAAATAACAGCTTGTCTTTATTTTGTCAGACATGACTGTTAGTTATTAGAGTTGTCTTAAGAACATGCTACAAGTAGAATTAGGACAGTATTGTCACAGAAATGTCAAGAGTTCAGAAATTAATTTGACAAGATCTGGGAGATCTCAGGTATCTAATTAAACTTCCTGTGACAGTTATGTTGTGTAAATACTGGAAACCTCTTAAAGGAAAGAATCAGGTAAAACTAGTTCCATATTCAATTAATAGATGTTAGACCCATTCAACAGCCGATACTCTGACTAAACCCACTCAGTTCATGCCAGTAAATATAATTTCATCTATTCAGTCACACAAGGTTCATCCATTTTTAGCAAAAACCTGCAGTAAATTTACAGCATTAGGTAACATTATATTATCTTTTATACTATATATAGATATATATTAGATTTTTGGCTGGAGTTTTTATAAACACCCTTCTCCTCCACTTTGTGAATGACACCACACACAGCCTTATGATAACAGTACATGCAGCTCTGGTTTTGAAGGTTTTAGAATAATTTCTGTAGGAAAAACAGATTCCATAGATGAAGGGAATTTAGGCTAAGAGGAATTATGGCTAATAGATTCTGACCTCAACAGGCTGTAATGCAGGCTGGATTTGCACTCAGTAATACTTGCATCAAGCCCATATCTCATGGCGGTGTTAAATCGTATCAATTCATCATTTAAAGAAGCCACTACATCCATTAGTAAATTGTTTTAATAGTTAATTATTAGCAGTATGAAAAGGATGTGATTATCCCCGGCCTGAGTCTCCAGGCGCACTCCTGGCACGTGGATCATGGACTGCTGCAGCTCCTGCCCAACGCCAGTCCAACGAAACACCACAAACTCTTCTGAACCCAAAGGTGTTTTCCTGGTTAGCCAAGAGCTATTGGAGCCCAGTGTGGGCTTAGAGCACAAATGGGGCTCAGATTCAAACACAGAGCTCAGATGTAAACACAAACCCACCCTCATTTCCCTCCGGCAGCCCAGAGCTGCTGTGCCACAGCCTTGGCGTTCCCGTCCCGGCACAGGGAGGCTGTGCATCCCCAGCGACCGCTGCCAGCTGCCATGAGGTTGCTAAGCAAGTTCATCAATACTCATTAATCCTGCAGGTGACGTTTCCTGCACACGAGCGTGGCCGCGAGGTGCAGGTTCTGCAGCTGGGGAGGTGATTAATGACCTGGGCCGCGGCTGCCGCGTGGCCGCTGCTGCCATCAGCCGAGTGGAAAGTCACCGAGGCAGCTCCTGCTGCCAGCCCCAGAGCTGCAGAGTCATCCTCGGCGCAGGCACAGGGGCTGGGGTGAGGAGCAGTGCTCAGCGGTTCTGTTTGACACGGTACAATATCATAAACCAGTTGCTTGCGTTATTTGCTGCAATTTCTCTCGCCGATCACTCGTCTCCGTAGCGCTGGGGCTGGCTGGGAAGGAAGCCTTTAAAGCTTTTGAAAGGAATTCCAATCATTTAAATCAATTCCCTTCCCAAATTGCTTTCTGATGCAAAGACATGAAAATTGCGCGTTGAATTTCAAGTTCATTCTGTTGATAGCTGAAAAATGCTTATTTTTCAACTGGCATTTTCTCTCTGCACCCTCAGCTGTTCCCATCTCTTACTCAGTTCAGCCTCGTGCTCTCATTGCTTGGCCAAAAACACATCAGAGGGCACTTACCTCTGCTGGTCCTTCGGGGCCAGCAGTCACCTCTGCTTAGGTGGCCAGAGGGGAAATGTGCATCTCTCCGGCAGCATTCCCAGTGGAGAAGTGCAATGCCACAGCCTTCATCACCAAACAAACCCAGTGAACCTAACCGTGCACTTCCACCGAGGGACAGGACCAGCCTGAGCAGCCGAGAAAGGGGAAGGTGCAGCAGGAAAAGGATCTGAGACTAAGAAGAAAAAAAAAATCTTAGAGAGAAGACAATTTCCATTTTTTATTATTTTTTAGAAATTTTTTAAAAAATAAATTTAGATATAAAAAAAAATTTTAATTAATTTTTAAAAATAAATTTAGAGTGAAGGGTTCTTCTGTAAAGGTTTTTCCAGTGATTAAGAAAGGAAAACCCAAACCCCCTACCAGCGTGATTTGTTCTGGAGGCAGCATAGGACAGCACCAAATCCCATAAGCAATTTGCAGGGCTCTCTTACCAAGCACAGCCTGGCAATCTTAACTCTCCGCCTCACTTAAAACAGCGTCTCTGTTCCTGGATAACCCCCAAACCCACGGCAAGTTATGAATAAGAAAACAACGGGTTGTTGTTTTCCTTCCCATTCCCAACACTCACTCTGCATTAGGCTCCATCATTTCACAACTCGCTTGATGTAACGCGGTGTGGCAGAACGTACCCTGATCCACAAGTGAACCCTGATGCAATGCAGAACAGATGCCTTGGACTCAAACTGCTCCTTCCTTGCCTTTCCTACCTTTGATCCACATTTTCTGCTTGTGACAGGCTGTTAAATAAATATCAGTGACAAGGCTTGGTATGCATTTGCTTTTCTGCAGCTTGTTTTCTTTTTGTTCAGCTCTCCAAGCTGAGCATCTTGTTGACAAATACACACACTCCATTACCAATTAATGACTTTAGCCTGGTGTCCTCTACTCTCCTGACTCCCCAGTGCCAGTTCCACACATTAGCCTGGGTAACATTCAAAGATAATTGCGTTTTGTTTATTTGTTTTGAGAAGTAACAGCAATCAGACAGGCAAATCCCAGTCCTTGCCAAAGCTGCAATTCTGTTCTCGATGTCGCCTGCTCCGAGGAGAGCTGGGGAGGCACACGTGGCATTTGCTCAAGGTGAAACTTCACTTCTCTTCCTTCACTCTTCATTTTTTTTTCTTCTTCCTAGGAAAGGACGTTTTTCTCAGCACTCAGAGCTTTCTGCAGGCTTTGCATATCTCAGGCCAGGTTTTCTGCAGCCTCTGTATTTGTTTAGTCACTTTTTAAAGCCCACCCTTGTTGCTCACTGCGGTTAATTGACAATGAGAGGTCATTCTCAGTAAAACACAGAATAAGCTGAGTTGGAAGGGACCCACAAGGGTCATCGGGTCCAGCTCCTGGCCCTGCACAGGACACCCCAAGAGTCACACTATGAGCCCTAGAATTGTCCAAGCTGTCCTTGAGCTCTGCCAGCCCTGGTGCTGCGACCACTTTGCACACACACATGGTCAGGATCCCTCACTGGGGAACTGAGATCTATTCCAATGCTGGAAAAAACATCCCATGGATATTTTCAAGCGGCTGCTGACTTCGGGTGCCTCAATTTCCAACACAACTTGAAGTAATGTCATTTTTTGAGAATTGGGTACTTGGGACCTTTGCAAGCAAGAGAGCCAGAAATCTAATCCCCTCAGGAATCCACAACGAGGCCCCTGCAAGTCCTCTGTGGAAGAAAACCCATTTGATTAGCACTAAGTGCAGGCAGAGGTGGCACAGCCTGAGCTAAATTCAGCCTCCCTTTGCTGCTTGCCGAGATGTGAAGTCTTGCTGAGCAGCCGTGGCCATGCTGCACATTAACCGAGGAGACACGGACACAGTTGGCGGAACACATTAGCATCTTCCGCTCTGATAATTAGTTTAGTGAAAAATTATTGCATTATCTGTTTGGTTTCATTAGGGACCAATTGCATTCTTAAAAAGAACGGCTCACATTAGGTGCTTTTAATAAGACAATAAGCCCTATAGTGTTTCCAAACAAGATTTAAAGCCCATTCAGCACGTGAGTAATTAGCACAAGGCAGGTTGGAGGCCAAATGCATTATTTAGTAATGGAATTAAATTTCCGAAGAAAGAAAGAAAGGAAGAAGCCCATTAAAATCCACAGAAACGCAGAAGTGTCAGGGCAGTGTATTTAAAATATACTGCAACAGAGCCCTTAACTTCACAGTAGGATGTGGTTCAGATTTTAGCAGAGCCACACAGTCTTGCAGGTCAACAATGGAGATTTTTCTCCAGCTACGTAGGGAGAGCTAATCCTACAGAGCCATATTGCACAGCAGGTGTTCATCTTGCAGATGGGTTGAAATCAATTATCAGCACTGACTGATGTGCCATTGGGTAAGCAGGCTGAGATCCTCCAAATCACCCTCAGATTGTCCGAATTTTCATCCCCAAGAGTTACCAAAGATAGTGTTCTTTGCACAGAAAGTTCTTCCCTTACAAGAAAAACCTTTTTTCCCCAGGAACATGACACAAAGCTGCATTTTCCTACATGCAGTATTTTAATTTTTGTGTGGCATGAGCAAATATAATTATCAGTACAAAGGATTCAGAAAAAAATAGACTATGCTTAGCAACCTCCAGCAAAACTAGCAGAATGCACTTGACAAAACTTGCGCTCTGTAATGAAATTCCAACGAAGGCATTCAGTGCTTAAAAAACTAGGACAAATGATGCTGTAAGGAGTGGAATATGTAAACGTGGCAAGGAGCTGCGTTTTGTGCTCTGGCTTCAGAGGGGTTGCTGCCATTTGAGAGTGGTGTGAATGAGCCCAGGGCAGGACCTGGCTCCAGCAGCAGGGACACAACGCTGGCTTTCCATAGGGGAATTTAGAAATATCCCTTCCCCAGGTCTGTGTGTAGGGTGTGCTGGGAAAGATGGAGTGTCTGCATCTCTGCCATGCAGACCCTCTCTTGTGTGGCAGCTTCAGAAAGAAGAACGATTTTGGGGGCGAGCTCCCGGCTCAGACACACCAGCGACTCGCCAGCTCATCCCTGTGGGAATGCTGCAGACCCACTGATGCATTAGCATGTAACGGGACCGGGATAATTCCCATCAGAGTCAGCCAGGAGCGGCAAATGGAGGACAAAAAGGAGCAGAAGCAGGAAATATGGCAGCTCTCTTGGCCCCGGGGCTCTGGGAAGAGGAAAGGATGGCTGCTGATCTCTGCTGCAAGGAGGTGACGTTTCCAAGAGCTCCAGGGGATCCGCAGGTTTTCCTCCTTCAGACCCCTCATCTCTGGGGCTTTTGCCATAAATGTGCCCCTCCAGGCACGTTCCAGGCTCAGGCTCTCGCTGCGAATGAGCAGCAGGGCAGGAGCTGGAAGGGGTGCCTGGCTCTCCCATCAGGGCTCGCAGATAAGCGCTCGCTGCACAGTGATTTACGTTCCCAGGATTTGGAGGTAATCCTGCCTCCCTGGGGTGACTGCTTCCTTCAGAGCCAATTTCCCTGACGGAGCAGCAATATCCACGTCCTGCTTCTCTTCCCTTTGGCTTTCCATCTCTGCTCAGGGAGCGGGGAAGGGGCTGGGGGAGGGACAGTGCTCCCCCAGCCGCACACCCTGATCCCAGAGGGATTGTTGCTGCTCTCACAAAACAGGCACAAAATGCAGAATGGCTCTGGCCTGATATGTAATTCAATATATTGAATTATGCCAATAATATTCAATCAATTTCCCCCAAACAGCTCATGCTGTTGACACCGTATTCTGCAGCTAAAAGTAAACCATATTTACTTCTCGTTCAATCAACCCGGTGCTGGCTGGGTTAAAAATCCATATTTAATGAATATGAATTTTTCAGCCCTCACCAGAGCCCCTGCCAGACCCATCCCACAGGCAGGGCTGCAGGGAAGCACTCGTGTGCCAATTCCAGCCCATCCCAACCCAGCTTTTTCTCTACCTTCACAGGAGCTCATCCAGACACAGAGATCTCTCACGGCAAGGTCTGAATAAAGCTTAAGCACAGAACAGCCTGACAGTCCTGAAAGAAGCCAGGGATCTGAGGAAAATGGGTTTGTAGGTGATGCAAAGCTCTCACGGATTCACTGTGAAGCCGCTGAGCCTCTTAACATCTTCAAAACCTCTTTTCTCCTCCGGGGTCACAGAGGAGGCTGTGTTTCCTGGAAGGCAGCTTTGAGAGGTTTGAGACTCCAGGAAAGTCGTGACATTAGCCAAAGTTCTGACACAACTGCTTGTAAGAGCAGGAGATTGAGCTCTCCGTGGTGCCTTCATCCTCCTTTGAGGCTCCTGCCCTCATTTCTGAGCTGGCCACTGCAGCGAGGAGCATCCTGCCAGTGATGTTGGACTCCACGCGCAGTTTTTGTGCTCCTTTTTTCCATACTGACCCTTCAGGCGAGTTCTCCAAAGGCAACATCATCTCAGGGGCTTTCTGCTCACGGTGCCAGCCTGGCAGCAGCTGGGCTGGGCAATGCACACTGAGGTTGGCACGGCAAGGCAAAGTCACCTTCCATCCAGCCCCGCTCCCTGCTGGCCCCAGGAAAAGCTCAGAGACCTTCCCGAGTGGCAAAACCTCAAGCTTTGGACTAGGAGTCATTATGGCCATGAAAGCATTTCACCACCCTGAGAGTCAGCCTGGGTTTTTCCAGCATCTAACCTATTTATTAAAGGCCTTGGAAATGTGGCCAAAAGTGAGTGTGTGGCCTGAAAAAGCAATTTTACATCAATAACTCACCCACCAAGAATCCTTTTCCCAGCACTTGTAATGATTTCAGCCACTGGGTAGCTAACGACTGTCGCACCCCAAAACCCAACCAGAATCCTTGGCTGGGGAGAAAATGAGATATTTTAATCACCATCGTTACTGAAACAGAGCCCTGTGAAGGATCACTTGCATATTATGGCAAACTTCAATTGAAATGGGCCATTATTTGCCTCATTAATATTTCAAGTGCGTTTGAATGCTCTATGGCAAAAATATATGACTCGGAAACAAATTCAGGTGGAAGGGAAAAAAAAAACCCCAAACAAATTTCATTTAATAATGAACATGCATTACACTAAGCCTTCCTGAGATTCAGCCCAAGAGCGTCACAGACAAAAAAATCCTGGTGCTCTACTTATAAATAAGGCAAAATTATCTATTCATTTAGGAAAAAGTAATCATGCTCAGTTAGACACACCAGACAAGCATATGAAAAGAAAAATGGCTTTGAAGCTGCTCCTGGTAGAAGCTTTGACAGCTCGGGAAGAAAACTCTGCAATCCACGTTTTTTTTTTTTGTTATTTTTTAAAGTATACATTAGGAAGTCCATTAAAGAAGTGGCATGAATTGATAATTTTTTGTTGCGTAACAGTTTTGAATCTTTAAGAGAACATTAATGCAACACAGTTCTTTTTGCCAGCACTCCTGCAACTCATTTGAAAACAATTCCCAGCTAAAGGAGTTCCTTATAAATTGGATATTAGCAGGGAATGGAATAGAAATACACCCCTGCTGCTGTCCTGCTTGTCTCTAGGTAGAGCATGGCCTACTAATTTTCTGAAGTTACAACAGAGCAAAGTTATCTTCCATTTTAAAGTTTGGAACAACCAAAAATTGTTCTGACTTGGGCAGGGGAGGTTTGTTACCTTCAGTTGTTCATTTGTCAATGAGCATCGCTAAGATCAAGCATTGAAAAAATTAGGCTTTTGGTCAAAAACCTCCACAGGTCTCAAAGGATCCTGCTCTACCCTAGGCTCAGGGCTTTCCTCTGAATTTGATAAAGATTTGATACACAAACGAAAGTATCCTGGTATGGAAAAAAAGCTCAAAAGTTTTCCATCATCACCTTGGAGCTTGAAATTCCCTGTTCTAGGACATGACAGCTGAGCCAAACCCTCCTCAAAACTGGATTTAGTCTAAGAAATTATTTTTCAGTGGATGCCCAACAGTTTAGACCTGTCCCAGAGCAGAGGGAATGGCTGATGAGCAATACCAAGCTGCAGCGTGAAAATCAGCTGAAAACTGAAAATCCCAACTGCAACACAACCTTTTCTGCGGTGAAAGATGGATCAGGGAATTAGCAGTGGGGTTTATCCACTCAGGACTTTACTCTCTGATCACAGGATTCTGTGACTAAGAGTACAAAAGAACCCATTTGTAATTTTAATTACAATTAATTTTGATTCCTCACTAGGACCATAATTATTTCCTTCTCCCGCTTAGGGTGCAACATCTCTTGTCTTTATCCACATATGGTTCTGATGTAAAGATAGATTTATATATATGTTTATCTATACCTATATCTATATCTATCTATATTTATATATCTATATCTATATATATATCTGTAGATAGATAAACATACATATCAGGAGAGCTTTTTTCTTTTTTTAAAGATAGGAACATTAAAATATGAATTTTAAACCCTCTTCCTATCCATCGGGCCCGTGACACATTCCAACACAACCTGGGCCTAGCAGCAGCTGAGACCCCAAGACCCAGGGTTTGCTATCACAGTTTCACTTTTTTTTACTGCAGCCCCGGAAGGTTTTTCAGCACTGCTGGGCATAGCATGATGTCTTCTCTTTTTCTACACTGGGAAAAATGACTGTACTGCACAGATGCATTGGGGGGGAAAAAAAAAAAAAAAGGAAAAGAAAAAAAGAAAAAAAAAAGAGAAAAAAAAGGAAAAAAGAAAAAGAAACAGAAACGGAAAAGAAAAAGAAAAAGAAAAAGAAAAAGAAAAAGAAAAAGAAAAAGAAAAAGAAAAAGAAAAAGAAAAAGAAAAAGAAAAAGAAAAAGAAAAAGAAAAAGAAAAAGAAAAAGAAAAAGAGGCAGATTTTTCCTGCCTGTGTTGCTTCCCCCATGGGCCATTCCATGGTTAATTCCATTGCTTTGTTCTCAGATGTCTCTTAGGCGCTGTCTACACAAGCACCTCACCAAAAAATTCCCCAACACTGAGAAAAACATCAGAAACGGAAAGATTTTACCAAGTCCTGCTTTGCCCCATTCTTTGCTCTGCCTGTAGCATAACCACTAAAACCTACCAAATACCCAATTAATGTTTCACAGGAGAAATTCTCTGGCTTTAGCAAACCCAACCCTCATCCACAGCTTCCCCAGCTGTGCCAGACACTTGCAAACCTGACCGTGACAGTGACAGGGACTGTGACAATGACAGTGACAGTGACCGTGACAGTGACCATGACAGGGACTGTGACAGTGACAGTGACAGTGACAGGGACTGTGACAGTGACCGTGACAGTGACTGTGACAGTGACAGTGACCATGACACAGTGACAGTGACCGTGACAGGGACTGTGACAATGACAGTGACAGTGACCGTGACAGTGACCGTGACAGGGACTGTGACAGTGACAGTGACAGTGACAG
>VZRL01006278.1:386091-409335 GCA_013397895.1 Origma solitaria | reverse complement strand
CCCCCACATTTTAAACATCCTAAACCCTCTGTTTTTTCAGCTTTTCAGTCTCTGGGATTGAGGATGACCTTTCCATGGTGTTGTGTGTTTCGTGAAGGCAGAATGGGGGGCACAGTCCCCATTATCGACCATCCCTGCTCGCACCGAGTGCCAGCGCTGAGCTGGCAGGGCTCGGGGGGGATCTGCTGGCCCTGGGGCCTGGAACCAGAGGAAAAGCAGATTTTATCCCAACTTTCCCTGCAGCTGAACCTGCCTCGGTCAGAAACCCTCTGAGAGTGGGACAGGAGGCCTCCCTGGCAGGGCTCAGCCATGCTGGAGCTGCTCCCTGCCCTCCCATCACCCCTGGGGCTGTCCATCACCCCGAGGTGTCCATCATCCCCGAGGTGTCCATCACCCTGAGGTGTCCATCACCCTGAGGTGTCCATCACCCAGAGGTGTCCATCATCCCTGAGGTGTCCATCACCCCGAGGTGTCCATCATCCCCGAGGTGTCCATCACCCCGAGGTGTCCATCACCCCCGAGGTGTCCATCACCCCGAGGTGTCCATCACCCAGAGGTGTCCATCACCCCCGAGGTGTCCATCACCCCGAGGTGTCCATCACCCCGAGGTGTCCATCACCCCCGAGGTGTCCATCACCCCGAGGTGTCCATCATCCCTGGGGCTGTCCATCACCCCTGAGGTGTCCATCACCCTGAAGTGTCCATCCCCCCTGAGGCTGTCCGTCACCCCTGGGCTGTCCGTCACTGTCCCCAGCTGCTGTCCAGGTGCTGTTGTCCCTCACTGGGGCACAGACAGGGCCACCAGAGCAGGACAGGCTCTCCTCGAGGGCGTTTTTAGGGAGCCATCGTGGCTGCTCTTCAGTGTTTTACCCCCGTCCTTCCCTCTGCCCCATCGAGGGTCCCTCGAGTCCCTCCCAAGCCCTCGCAGTGTCACACATCCGATGGCGTTAAACAACAATTCTTTTCCAAATTCTTTCTCAATTTCTTTGCATATTTGTTAAATCCATTGCTGAGGGAGTGTGAAATAGGAACTGAACTTCCCGAGGGTTTAATTCCTTTCCCTCTCTGCCCTTCCCAAGGGCTGTCCCACTGATGGAAAGCCATGGCCCCTGGACTGGTGGCCTCACCTTCAAAAGTCCTGGGCTGAAGCTCTCCCAGCAGGACTGGAACAGCAGAAGATGAAGGCACACGTAATTTATGTGCCAATCTTTTAATTGATTTGCCTAAACAGGCCCTGACCATTCCAAGTTTTAATTGTTACTCTGAGCTAAATGAAACCTAATTTATTTTCCAGCATCTTTCCTGACACCTTAAAAAACTCAACCAAACAGAGCCCAAGGACCCTCAAGCAAATAGGCCAGGCTGACAGATCTATTTTCACACTCCTTGAAATCGCGTTTTAATCTTCCTAACCTCTTTTTCCTTGCGCAGCTCCAGCATGGGGCAGGGAAGCAGCTGTTCCTTGCCAGCTGGACAAAGGTGATGTGCACGGAAAGGACAATTCTAACCCCGACACCGCGGGAAACAACAAACCAAACAAAAAATCACAGCTGGTCACATTGGTTGGAACAAGGACGGACCTGACCAGAAAGAGGAAATAAAGTTTCTTCTGACCATGCCCCCATCTTTGGGGGCTTCAGGGCATTGCCTTCTCACCCTCCTTCTCAAACAACAGCCAGCTGCACCTAAACCCTTATTATTATTTTTTTACCCTCTTATTACAAGTGAAGCACCAGGAAAAAAAATAGGGAAAATGTGGCAGGAAGCCCCATTTTTTTTAGCTTATTTTTTTCTCATCTGCCTCTGTTCCAGGCGCTAATTTTTTGGTGATGCAGGTGCCTAAGACAGCCCTGATGCCCCTGTTGGGGCAGTTTCCATCAGCAGCTCCAATTTCCTTTGCAGGCCCCTCCCTGGGGAGGCAGCATCCTGTGAGGAAGAGCTCAGTGCTGATCAAAAATGAGACATTAAACCTCCAAAACAAATTACTAATTATCTGTGTGCATGCTAAGGGCAACACGCTTCACCCAGAGGTCCCAAAGTGCCAAGCTGCCAATCAAAGGACAGTTTCTGGTCTATAAATAGGAAAACTGAGACAGAAATGTGTATCCCCACGGGCTGCAGCCCCACACGTGCAGGGTGGGACCTGTGGGGTGACCTCTCAGCCCCAGAAGCAGCTCTGATTTGCCCCAAAATATTTTACTGGATTGGATGACAACGTGGAGGAACAAAGTTCGGGTACACACCAGGAGAAGGTTTGTGCCTTTTCTTCTCCCCCTGTGCAAAGCAGTTCCCAGCTTGCTCCAGAGCCTTTGGAGCACGATAATTGTCTTGGGAAAATGCAAATTTACCAGAACTGACTGCAGGGTGGGAGTAGGCAAGAAAAAGCCCCCAGGAGCACGGAGGTGGCAGTGTTATAATCTCAGCCTGTCATCGGTTTAACGTTATTAAACAACTTCTTAAAATAACAGCCATAATTATTCCTATATGGAGCTCAATCTGGAGAGCTTTAGGCTCTTTCACTCTTCTCCTGCTTCACTTTCCTGCTCCAGAATGGGTGGTTTGGGGTCCCGTGCCCACGGCAGAGGCGTGAGGGACCTGCCCGTCCATCAGCGAGGCTTTGCCCATCGATGTCTTGGCACCAGCCCTAACCCAGATTCACCAGGCTCAGCTCTGTTGACATGAACATCGTTTTTGTTGCATTTTTAATTGTAAAAATGTATTTACATGAATAAAATACAGCTCACTTGGGGATATGACCTACTTTCTACGGGAAGATAAAACAACCGTAGGTTTGTGTTTTTATTTCATGTGTTTCAGCTGCTCTCAGTCAGACAGGGCTGCTGGAGCAGATCAATAGGAAATCCACAGCCACCAGGATGCTTTTTTCCCCCTGTAAATAATCATATTCTGATCAAGATGACAGGAAGCTGCTACATTTCTGTGATGAAGCCTTTAACCTTCAGATCAGTGGAACAGTTTTGACAGTACATAATTTATATGGAAATAAATAATTTGATGGGGATTTTATATGTACGTGTTCTGCACTGCTGGAGAGATCCTCTCTGTTTCTCTACATTATGAATAATAACACTAAATAATATATAATCCCATTGTCCTGGAGGAACGTGGGTGATCCCCAAGTTGAAGTGCAGCAGGAGCTGGGGATGCTCTCTCAAGAAACAGACCCTGTGATTTCTGCTAAAATAAAGCACAGTTTGCTTTTCCAGGTTAATCAAGAGCTCTCACTCAGATATTTGAGCTGGTTTAGCATTGAAGCAAGGCAGCTTTAAAAGCCATATTATTTCAGTGTGAGACGCTGGCTGGGCACTACTCAGCCTTGGCCAATGCCACGGATTCTTCTCTGATCCCCTCCCGTCAGCAGCCTTTGATGAGCCGAGCTGGAGACAGATTAACTCAGCATTAAGGTCCCCCCAGTGCTCAGTTCTGCTAGACCTAAACGCCATAAATTGACTTATTAAACAGAAAGAATTGAGTAGGATCTGCCCTGCACCGACAGGAGAGACTCTGCTGCTCCTCTCCTGTGCGTGACACTGATCGTGTCCCCTTTCCCACGGAGGTGAACTCCCCACACTCCCATTGGGAGCCGCTGAGTGACATTTTGGTATTTATTCAAATTAGCTGTTATTAATTAAATAACACCTTTCAGCCTCCTTGGCAGGTTTTCCCCTGCAGTTGCAGCGGGAAGCTGGCGCTTGTCAGGATGTCAGGCAGATGTGAGAACCTCAGGGTTATATTTTTGTGAACATGCACCTCATTAAAAATGGTATCACTACAGAAAATAATAAATTTATGGTTGTATCTGTGTTCTGTCTCCTCTTTTGTGCCTTCCAGCTCCTCCATGCAAAACCCCATTACCAAGCGCTATTAAACAGAGACAGCTCTTGTTCTGCAGAGCTTTGCTGGGGCTTAATTTTGGCTCCGAGGTGGATCCTGCTGGAGTCCAAGGGACTTCAGCACGCACCTAAACACTTTGCTAATTAGCAACAAAGCTGACTCTCAGGTCTGGGGGTTTATCTACACGCAGATCTGGGGGTGCTTGATGGGATAATTGGGGTAAGAGGGGCTTTGTTCCAAAATGAACCATTTCAGCAGGACCCTGTGGCACACGGAGCTGCAGCAGCACTCAAACCTGGATGAGCCCAGGCCATGGGACATGGGACACCTCCCCTGCACCCTGTCACACCTGCCTGGCCTCTGAGAAAATGAATGCACACCGTCCTAACATTAAAGATTAAAAGCGGCTGCATCTCATGACAGGCAGGAGATTTGTCCAGAGCCGACGACAAAAATGATGGATTTTTGGGGAAATAACCTTGACTGCTGGTGCTGAGTATTTCCAAGGCATATTAATCACCATTTCTGTGTGAATACTTCTCCTTTCGCTGGAAATGGAGTGAGGGATGAGGCTTGGGGAGTTCTGAGGTGATTTGATTAAAAATGCTGGCCAGAGCCCACAGAGCATCACGGTACAAACTGCTCAAGACACAAAAATATCAATGTATCCCTTGGATCCAGCTCTTGGGACAGAATCTGCCGACACAGCGGAGTGGGGCTAATTATTTTTTTGTTGAAATAGTGCTTTCCTGTGTTACAAATTGTAATAATAATAAAAAAGGATCTTTCTCCTACACAGACTGAATTGACCAGAGATTCAAAAATGAAGTGGTGTGAAAAGAAGAAAGGTTACATCTGGGAGCCTGCGCTGCAATTAAAGACACGCGGGGTAATTGCTGCAGCCACATCCTGCCCTTTACAGCCACTGCCCACTGGGGCCTCCAGAACCCAAAATCGGAGGGATAGAAAACCCTACAGGAAGATAAAGCAACGAGGCAGCTCTTCTCTCTCTGCATTCGGCTGTATCCATGGGAACAGGTTGGGATTTGACATCCACACAATCGCTGCAGACAGCAGCCCTGCCGTGCACAGAGGAAAGGTCAGCGGAGCACCCCAGCCTTGGTGGCACCCATGGAACAGCTGGGGACACCCTGGGGACACCCTGGGGACACCCTGGGGTCACAGCCTGCCTGTGGCCAGCCCAGCTGTGGTGCAGCCAATTTGCAGAAAGAAGAGTTGAAGAGCTGATGTGGTTCTCGTGCACCAAGAGCTGGTGGAGCAAAGGGTGCTGCAGTGGGGTGAGGGAGAACCCACCAGGACCCCAAAACTGATGAGGAAAATGAAGGAAAAAAGCTGGTTTTTCTAGGCAGGTTTGACTCTCAAATTGGGAAAGAAAAAAAAAAAAAAAGTAAATAAATAAATCTCATGAGGAAGGAAGGAAGAAGAAGAAAATAAATATCTCTCAGCTACTTCTCATTAGTGGAGGAGTATTTGCTCAGGTGAATATTCTGCCTGCTCACACAGCATCCCAGCACAGGCCCAGCAGCTCTGCACAGCTAACAAGCTATCAGGAGGGAGGAATGAGACTATTTAATTTCTTAGCACACCTTGAGTAGCCCATGGGGCCAGCTCACATTTGGGAAAATGAATACACAGCCTTGACAAATAGCATTAATAATGCAACACAAGGAGTCGAGAGCAGCGAAATCCCCACGCAGTGTGCACCGAGGCAGCTCCTCACCCTGCCACGGCGCTGTGTGCCTGGGAGCACCCTGAGAAAACACCTTTGGGTCCTGCCTGCTTAGAGCTGATGAAGGGCATGGGTCTGTAACCCTGGGTCCAGATGGTGTGACAGAAAATTCACCCAGCAGAGGTTTGCTCTCCCCCTGCCTGCCTGACCAACTCTGTGCCATCCTCCTGGGCAAGGGCAGCACCAGCTTGGCCCAAAACCTCTGCCCAAACCTCATCTCAGCACAGCAGCAGCAAGGGGAGCTGCACGGGAGGGCACGTCATCCACCCCTAGATGTGCAGTTATAGCTATAATTGTATTTTTCCACTGTGACAGAAAGGGCTCTGGGAACCTCGAGCTGCTCCAACAGCATCTGGGGGAGAGCAAGACCCTTGTTATTGCTCAGGACTTGATCAGTGCTTGGGATTGGTCTTTAGTGAACCTCTTGCATCCACTCTGCATGGCTCAGGAAGGGTTTCCAGGACACAGCTGATGGGAAAATACTTCCTACAGGGCCCCTCCACACCTGGGGCCAGGAGTGCTGTGGGGCAAAGGGGAATGAGGAGAGTCCTGGGGGCGCTGGCAGAGAGGAGCTTTCATGTCTCAGGAGATAAGGACCACGAAATGTCTCTCTGGGTTCACAGGAAGGGGATTTGATTGAAAACCCGAAACACACAGGGGGAGAGTGGCTCCTGGGGGTTTTCTGAGAAGATCTCAGAGCCCTTCCCTCAGTCCCCGTGGATCCCCTGGGCTGTGGGATGGGGGCACACCGGAGCTGTGGGATGGGGGCACACCATGGCTGTGGGATGGAGCTCTCTCTGTGTGGGGGAGGCTGATGGCAGGAACAGAAAAAGCTTCCCCTGCTGCAGTCCTGAGCAGCACCTGGAGCAGGGAACTGCACCTGGATCCGGCTTTATTTAACCCTTAATCCAAAAACTCGCTCTGTAGTTTAAGGAGACACAGCCATGTGCACCAAGGCTCTGACACCAATTAGTCATTCATGCAAAACCAGGTTTTTTTTTTTTTTTGCTTCTAAGTGCAAACAATTTTCAGTGCAGTGTCAGACAACAGTCACCTTCCCACGGGCCTGGGGGAGGCTTGGCTCATCCCAGCGGGTGAATTTAACGACTCAGAGGGGTAAAACCTCTAATTTAATCGGTAGTTTACCTTCCAACTCCACGTTTTATTTATTGCAGTCGAAGGAGCAGAGACAGAGAACAGTGAGAGGCCATGGCTGAAGCGGGCGGGAGAGAGACTGAAGGAGGTGACTGAGTGCTGCTCCTCAGGAAGGAAGGGTGTGGGGTAAAACCGCACAGCAGAGGTGACAAAACAATTAAAAGGTGTCCTAAGGGGGGGCTGCAGGTATTTACCAAGTGTTTATTGCCTGGAGAGCTCCAGCCCCAGGGTGGTCTCAGGGGGGTGGGCTGGGCACGATGGCTGCACTCGCCCCTCGCCCAGGACACATCTCTGAGCATTAAAGGCTCTGGAAAAGCTTCCCCACAGTCCCTGAAGGTGACAAAACCACATTAGGAGCCCCCCAGCCATCCCCAGAGAGAGCTGCTGCCCCCCAGGCACTTCTGGAGGGGCAGAGCAGCGCCCAGAGGCACAGCCACTGCTGCCAGTGCTCTGCAAAGACATTTTCCTACCCAAAACAAGCGTCCGCTGAGCCACCAGCAAACACTTTTTAAAACAGATTTCTTCTGGCAGTCCTGCACTTGTGCTCGCCGGGTGAATGTGTGAACTCCCAGGCTCACAAATGCAGCCACACGATGAGAATCTCTCCAATGAATTAAAATAATTACTTTTCTAATTCGCCCCTAGACTCCGCTAAACCTTCTGGGGCCTTGAGG
The DNA here is from genome assembly GCA_013397895.1 of Origma solitaria. Classification (NCBI taxonomy): domain Eukaryota; kingdom Metazoa; phylum Chordata; class Aves; order Passeriformes; family Acanthizidae; genus Origma; species Origma solitaria. The sequence goes on along the minus strand of VZRL01006278.1, from coordinate 401,901 downwards.
AAGGCATGAAATTTTGTTTTTTTTAAAATTTCTTCTGCTTGTGTAGGCAAACATTTTAATTCATAAAATGAATAATTCGGCGTTTAATCAGTCCGAAGGAAAATTCCACTCGGGGCCAGGGACATCTCGTGGTGCTGCACAGGATTAAGGCACAAGATGACTCCCCAGGGTGGAGGAACAAGCCATGGGAGAGCCCTGGTGCCCATGGGCAGCAGCAGTTTTGGGGATCCTGAACATCCCAGGATCATTATTTGCTTATCTGGAGGAACTGAGGAGGAATAATCCTGTTCCAGAGCTGGCTGGAGACACTCCTGCAGTGCTGTCCTGTGGAAGGGGCGTCGAAATGGATGAAAATGGTGCTGCTGCACCAGGACTTGGCCCTACTTTGGAGGAGTTTATAAACAAGAAATATTTAATAGCAAATGATAAATATTAATATCAAATAATAAAAACAAAGAAGTGCAACATTCATCACTCAGCGTGCTACAAATGAGGTTAAAACTGTGTATATTCTATTTCTTTTAATTAACAGTAAGACAAAACAAGCTCAAGTATACCAAGAGTCCCAGACAGTTTTGATTTGAAGAAAGGAAATTTTCAGAAAGGATTAAATAACAAGAACAGAAATCAAGTCTGGACAAAGCTCTTTCTCCTGCAAGGTGACAAGCTGGGGCTCACAGGGATCACAGCCTTTTCCTTCCCTGCCCTTTGTTTTCCATCAGAGCGATGCTCTCCCCTGACAGCTGGCTAAGGCCAAAATGCCAAAGCATCAAAAGAAATTTTAAAACTTAAAACCTCAAAATAAAGTTTATACACACACACAGAGACACAAAAAGCAGCGAAAATACCATTTTCTTGCCAAAATGAAACATAAGCCAACTACTTTGCTGCAGTGGACTTGTTCCAACAATCTCAACTTTACACCAGTTTGGGATCTTGCCTTTCACTGAAATAACTTCTGGCCACATTTCCCCCTAAATCCTGCACCTAATGTTTCATGTGGGAAAGGTTTCAGTTGTTTTCCACTCGATGCTGCACTGAAATTCTCCCATTTAGACTTCAGTCCTCCTGTCTGTAGGATGGGAGAGGAAATTTGGGTGCTGGAACCACCCCCCAGCCCAGACCCCAGGCTGCCCCCAGTCTAATATAGGATATTTATTATTTTTTAACAGTTTGCAAGCGGCCATAGAGGAAAAAGGCCCTGCTGGTGTCCAAGCCTGCTGAGGTATCATCGAAGGATGGCTATTTCCCACTCCAGCCTGGCTGGAAGTGATATCCAGCAGCGAGGGATACCAATCAGTAAGTGTTCAGTCAAGACAAAATTTATATTTTGCTAATGCTGGTTATTTCTTGGGAAGTTGCACCAATCTTTTATGCCTGCTGGCGCTCAGGCCAGTAAATACAGAATTCAATGATACAGTTGAATGCACAAACTTTAGCAGCTTACCTACGTACACCAAAAAAATACACCTTTTTTCCCTTAGTTCTAGTCTATTTTCTTTTTCCTGCTCTCGAGTCCAGGCCTGGATTTATCCCCCAGGCAGAACTGCTGTTTGCTCAGCGGGATGAGCTCAGAGAAGAGGACTTTGGAGAGATTCTTACTTACGCAGGGAGGAATAAAACAACCCAAAAAAACAAAGAAAGGGAAACATCCCAATTCTCTAGGTTACACTATTGGTTATATAACCCATCTCTCTGGTTATATTTATGCTCCTATAAATAGAGAACTGGCCCGAAAGAGTGGCCTAAAAAAACGACAAACGGAGTCGGGGCGCGGTGGCCATCGGGGCGCGCGCAGGGCCGGCGGGACTCAGCACGGGGACGACGACATCTGGTCGTAGTCGGGGCACTTGAGCAGGGCTGGGTAGTTACTGTTCATCTGCAGGGATGCCTCGCTGGAGATGTCCGAGGGGCTGCGGCCCCGTGCCCACGCGTCCGGGTGCAGGAACTGGCCCGAGTAGTCGGAGCAGTTGCTCAGGCGCGGTCGGTAGAAGCCGGGGTGGGGTCGGTAGAGGTCCTCGGCCGTGTAGCGCTTCATGAACAGGTACACGGACATCACCCCGGCGCTCTGCGGGACACAGACATGGCCTGAGGCCCTCCCTGCCCGTGGCTGTGCCACCCGAGCAGAAGGAGATGGAAATGGCCCCGTTTTGTGCACAAAAACACCCCAGGGCTCTCCCTTCCTTGCCATAAATGATGAGGCACAACCACATCTGCCTTCCATGCTCAGCCTCAAATTGTGATCAAATGCCCCAACAGGGCTCCAGGTTGGGTCTGTCCCCCCCAAATGTCCCCTTCATGCTGTACATTGCCCCCTCCCCTCACAGCCCTCCCTTAAACCCCATCCACGCTCTCTTTTGGCCAACAGCCTCAGCCTGCCCACCCCGGGAATGGGACACCCTGGTCACAGGGATGTGGTACCTCTGTGAGAAGGAAGGAGATGGCAGAGAAGGCAAAGGACCATCCGTATTTGTAATTGAAGAAGGATTCCGAGTCCTTGGTCCTGTTGAGCATCTCGTCGTTAATGCTGGATATGTAGAGGACCAGCCCCACCACCAGTGAGAGACCTGGAGAAGGACAGGGGAAACGCTTCAGGGATGGAGCTGCTGAAGAAGAACCTTCCTCAAGAGCTGACTTTCGGGGGAAAGCAAAAAAATGGTGGGAGTGTGCTTGGAATAACTGGGGAAGGAGCTGCCCTCCTGCTGCGCTAACCCAGGGCACTCCTCTCGTTCCGGTCAAACATTCCCTGCTCAGGAAATGTGTGCACAGGGAGGAGAGAGCTGACTCCGGCAGGAGCTGCTTCAAAGCTCGGCTGCCACAGCTATTTGTTTAGCACTCGCACAACACCATGAATAAAACATTCCCTTTTCTCATGTAGACACAGCCCAGCTGAGCAGTTTGAAGTCTCAGATCTCTCCTGCAACTGATGTGCCATGAGGAGCTTCCTGTCCCCCAGCACTGCTCCTGCACGGCTGGTGGGGGCCTCTCCCCACATTTCCACAAACGAAATTCATCCCGCGAGGGCTGATCAGGCTGTGGGACTGAGCTGGAGGTGTGACAACTCCAACAAGGAGCCACCAGGGCTACCAAAGCCACCAAAGCAAATGTGCTCCATGCTGCAGGGCTGCCAGGAGAAAACCTGGCTTGCAAAACTCACCTGACAGGATGAAGAATATCCCTGAGACGAAGGCGAGGATGGTCCTGTGAGGCCGAATGTGGCCGATGTTGCTGAGGATGAAGCCGATGAACATGAAGAAGAGGCTGACCAGAGGGAAGGGGGTGGCGGAGCGGATCATCTCTGTTGAGAGGGGAGCACAGGGAAGTGAGAACAGCTTAATATTTCCTAAATAATGTGAGCTTGGCTGGGTGAGAGGGCTCTCTGGGGTTTCTCTCTTTGCTGATGAGTGGAGTAAAACATAGACTTGTGGAACCACAGAGTGGTTTGGGTTGGAAGGACCTTATGTTCCAACTCCCTGCAATGGGCAAGGGCTGCTCCAAGCCCCATCCAATGTGGCCTTAAGCCCTTCCAGTGATGGAGCAACCACAACCTCTCTGGGCAGCCTGTGCCAGTGCCCCACCTCCGTGGTGGTGATTTCTGAGGCTTTCTGGGTGAAGTGTGGCATAGGAAACCATCAGAACCTGCATTTTTCTCCAGCTCCACTCCATAAGTGTTTGCAGAACACTTCTGTTTATTAAATCAGAAATCACTGCAGAATTCATCGTGAGAGCTGTGGCATTCCATCCTTAACTCATCCCACTAGATAATGTGAAAAACTGACTGCTAGGGAATAACTACAGCTGCAAATTATGGAGAGGAGACTAAAAAGCCAAGCACTTTGATAAACATTAGCACTGAATAGCCAGTGGCAGGAAACTGTACAGCTCAGAGCTTCCGTGGGCATCCTGGGATGTCCCCAAAAGCTTAGGAGCACTCTGGGTAATTCCCACAGTAAGAAACATCGTTGTATCCTTGTTTGGCAGCAGTGTCAAGGTGCTCAGAGCTTCTCTGGCAAGGACACAACAGGGATTTCTAGAGGAGGGTCCTTAGTGACCTCAGGGTACTTTACAGGGTGTAAAGGGTGAGAGCCCACGGAACTCCTTACTCAGGACGTTGATGGTGGATTCGGACGTCAGCTGGATGTTCATGGGCATGACGTACTCGATGGTGAAGCACCGGCCACGCTCCTCACCTGCGGCAGACACAGACCAAAACGTGAACCCTGGAGCCAGAGCGTTTAAGGTCACCGCAGGGCTATCAGGGATATCAGAGCTCCTCACTCCTCCCCTGACTTTTCCAAAGAGGTCGAAACTTTATGACTTTTCAGGTTGGTCACTTTGAGATTCCCATACCCTTGGGTTCTGTTCAACTCCATCCCTGCAGCCAAGTTGCTTCATCAAACCTGGCGCAGGCGGAGGGAACGGTCCAGCTGACCTGAATCTAAATTTTGCAGGGATGAAATGGAAAGTTTTTAGCTGCTGCCCAAGGCATCGTGGCTGCAGCTCTGGCACAGGGTGGGGGGTCTGGCAGGGCAGCAGCAAACTCACCAAAGCCTGTGCGCAAAGGCACATTATCCTTTGGACTGTTAAAGTCGGGCACGAGGTGATGATTTGCCAAAGGCTGTGCCTGAGTTTGGAAGCATAGAGCAGAGCCTCTAAAAATCCCATTTTTCTTGGCCCTTTCCTGCTGGATGGCGCTGACACCCGACCAACTAAGGGGATGTTTTTGGCTGGGGGACCATACCTGCCAGAAAGCAGACCCTCCAGAGCCCCGAGTGCAATGACAGCTTGATCTCGGCCGTCTGGTTCTGGGGCTGCACGATGCCCTCCTCCAGGTAGAGCCAGTAGTCGGTGCTGACGGAGATGCCCAGGAGGCCGAGGCCGCAGACGGCGAACACGCTGCTGAGCAGGGTCAGCGCCTTCCTGCTGCAGGCGCTCATCCCCACCAGCATCGGGGGCTGGGCCACGGGACTCGGGGGAGCCCTCAGCTCCTGCTGGGCTGCCCAGGCTCTGGAGCTGCAAGGAGCCATCAGAGCAATCACTGACACACCGAGAGGCTGAACCAAATCCCACCCAACTCGCGGCTCGGGGTGTGCGAATGGCACGGAAGGGGAGCAGCTCCTTGGCTCGGGGTGGGTTTGCTGCAGGTGAGCTCCTGCTGGAGCTGGCACTGATCTCCCCAGGATGGAGCTGAAATCCATATCTCATCTACCCCCAGAGCCTTATGGAGCGCAGCGCAGGAGCTCACGGACACCGCGCTCACCAACACAGGTTAACAAACTGCTCAGAACTCCCCCAGCCCCGAGCAGCTCCACCACCATCCCCCTCCCCTCCAACACTGCCATCGCTCCTTCTCCAGGGTAGATTCACCCCTTAGGAGATCATGCTGATTTTGCAAAAGCCATGCTACGTTTATGACGCCATCAAACACCTCGAAGAACATCGGCGTGACACAATAATTTGCCTTTTTTTGTTGTAGTGCTCTTGCCAGAGCTGCCAGAGCCCTCCCCAGTCCAAACCCACCTCATCCTTTGGAGGCAGCCAGGCCCAGCAGGGCAAACATTAAAGGAAAAACTTTAAATCTTATGTCAGTTATGTATAGAAAACATATATATAAAAAAAATTAAAAAATAATAAAAAAAAAATATATATATCTCCCCATGTCAATTATGTATAGAATCCTATTTTTATTATTATTACTATTATTTTATTGCACATTTGCGACTTTGGGGAAATAAGCAGTTCCTGTGGTGCCCTGCAGACTGATAAGATAGCACCAGAAATCAGAGTTCTTGGTGCGGCGGAGAAAAAGTGAAATTAATATTTTGGGGTGGGTAGAAAACCTCACAGCAAAAAAAGGTTAAAGGAATAAGAGCAAGAAGGATAAAGATGTGAGTGAGAATGGTCTTGTGTGGAGTAGCAAGGAGGCAGACAGTGCTACTGAGTGCTCCAGAAAGGCAGAGTGAATCAGGTAAGTGCTGTGTCATGGATATTTTCCAAGGCACATTTTGCTGCTATTCAGCAATAAGGAAAAATATATAAATGCAGCTAGACAACAAAAGTCACTGACTGGAGAAGCAGGCGGCATCTTCCTTGGACTCCCTTTAGAGCTGCACTAGTCTTGTTTTGCACCCTCAGGAGTGGCTCCGTCACTCCTGTGCTCCCTCTCTGAACAGACTCCTTGGAAGAGAAGTCCTGGTGCTGTTATCACTGCAGGAAAGGTGGTGGGTAAGTGATTAAATCACAGACACAAATCCTGCCTGGACCGGGAGATGACAACTCGCTGTTCCAGCACAGCCGAGCAGACTGGAGGAGGGTGGTTTTTTTTCTAGAGCCTCTGATGCAAATATATTAATTCTCACTTGCTTACTGTGACTCTCAGAGATGCCAAAAGTCCTCACAGCTTGTGCTTTTACACCTGAAAGCCTCCAAGGATAATGCTGTGCCATAATTTCCCCATGGTGAAAGCGAGCTGATGCTGAGAGAGGTTTCTTGCTTCTCCAGCACTCTGGGGAGCTCTGAGCTCTTGCAGGGCTCTCCCCCAGCACTTCTGACCCACAAATCCACAGCACCAGATCCCCAAAACTCAATCCTGGGCCGAGCTTGCAGCAGTTTCGTATCAGATTAACATGAAGGAAACTTGTAGTTACTGTGGAGTCCAAAGAAAGGCATTTGGTGAACAGCAGTGAGAGAGGAAAGCAGGGAATGCTGCTGGAAGAGTGTCACATTCTTGAGTGGAAGACAGAGGGAGAGAGAGTCTTTAATTATGGAACCTGACCCCGAGTCCAAAGCAGGCAAGTACATCTTGGTAGGAAGCAGATGTATTCGCACCCTCGAGCGCTGCAACAGCTTTGACAATTCCCTTCCATATGAAATTGGGGATTTGGCTCTTCCTACGTTCACACTGTGCCTTTTCCCAGAAGGTTCCAACCTACGGGAAGGGGACTGCTGTCTCCAGACAGCCCAAGTGCTCCAGCTCACACTCCTGCAAGCTTTCCCTCCACCTTTGGCTTTGCTAAGCAGCCTCATTTTTAATGTTCTCATTTAATACTTCCCTCAGCTCAAGGAAAGTAGGATGTGTTCCCAGGAGGAATATCTCCCTGCTAGGGGAGTAAGGAGTGAAGTGCTGAGGAGATGCTCAGGTTTTTTTTCCCTGACAAATTAGGAGGCAGCAGCTAAAGAAGAAATTGGTGGCCATGGGGCAGAAAAGCACATCAGCCCTGAGTATGCCATTTCCCATTTCTATATGTTCCCATTTGATTCAGCAATCAAACAGCCAAGACAGAGATCCTCTGGCTCATCCATTCTTCTCCCTAGCTCAGCCAGAGCCATCTTTTCTAGTTGCTGCCTCAAAATGAGCAGCATTTACTACAGGGTGTCTCATCCCTCCTGGCATTTTGGTGCCAAAATGGTAAAAGGAACTGGAATCTATTCTTGGCTCATGTATCATCAACAACCATCCTCCCTGCACATTTTTCATTAATAACGAGCCAAAAATCGTAGTAGGGAGTATGTGAAGGTCCAGATAAAGCCACTCCGAGGGAAATAACTGAGTGTTTCCTGTGATTTGTTGTCCACCAACACCAGGCACTGGAAAATGGGCCCATTTGGTCTCATCTCTGCTGGTGTGACGCAAGCGGCAGGGAGAGGGGTCGGGCGTCAGAGCTGCACCTCTCAATTGCCTCATTCCTTTTCCCTCTCACACTTCAATTTCCATGAAATCGCAGATGCATTAGAGACTGATGCCTATTACTGCCTGGCTGGCACACGGAATCCAGCCTGAGGTAAGGGGGGACAGGGCAGGGATGATGCAGAGCATCTTCTTGAAACAAACCTTCCCTGTGTCCAGGGCCTGGAGAATTTGCAGGGCTCCCAAGGGAAAGGTTTTTCAAGGACAGGAACAGGAGCTGGCTTGATTATCAGCAAGGATTTAGTCCACAGTGAACTTTATCAATTGTGTTATGCTTCCTGTGGCTGTTTGGCTGTCCAACAGGAGCTGGATTTTAAATTAAATTAATAGAGCTCCAAAGATTTCCAAGAAATAGAACTTCAGAACTGTTCCTGCTCCTTCGATCACACTGTGCCTGCTGGTTGTAGACCAGGGAACAATAAAGACAGTCTGCAATGTAATCTGCAGTGCTTGTAATGAATTTCTCCTTGCCTTGGAGCAACAGTTTGAGATGGAAACTGCACATGGCTCTTGCTGGGCCTGAATCCTTTGGGAAATGAGGATTGGCATTGCTCCTCACCCAGATCTAGGAGTAAACTCTCACCTATTGCTCCACAGCCACAGGAAGGAAATATCCCAGACAGATTTCTGAGCCCACATCTGGAGCCTAATGCCAGGCACAAGCCACTGCTCTGGGCTACGTGGATGGGCTGGGAAAATGAATATTTCACAGGTCAGGATGGGACAGGATGGGTCACAACAATAAATCATGCTCTGAGTTCACCGGAAAGCAGCAGTTCCCTCCTGCCCTGGGTAAAGGCAGAAGGAGCAGGGCCAAGCCATTGATTTTTATGTGGCTAAAACATCATTTCCAATTTCCTGACATCGGGGAGGAGGGGAAGCACTGCCAAGGTTATTGGAGCAGGCGGGAGGGGAAGGTTTGTCTGTGCTGAGACCCAGGACAAGCTTGGTGGCTGTGCTGTGAACGACTGGTCCGTGCTGCAAGCCAAGGGCCGAAGGAAATCAGAGATTCAGCCGTGGATCTGGAGCAGTGGGAGACGCTGAGCAGGACAGAGGGGAAGGAATGAAGCTGGTGAAAGGGGAGTAGGAACTCACTGAGTGAGCGATGGATGTACAGAGAACATCAGCGATCAAATGCGGGAGAGTGTGAGCTGTGATGGAGCTGAACTGAAAGGACCAGCTCCCACCAAGCTGCAACAAGAAATTGGGCTGGCTAAAAATAAAGGGCCTTCGAGCAGTGTGATCCCTTCCTCAGGACACAACACAGGCCACGGATGTGGGCAAAAAACCCAAAAATAGGTCAAGGAGAGCAGGTCTTTGAGAACGGAACTTCTCAGGGCTGGCAATGCTCAGGCAGGCAGGACTGTGCTGAGGCCACCAGTGTCCTGCCACCCTCCCTCTCACAGCACAGAACTCACCCTGGCTGCCTCAGGGGCAAGGCCAGAACAGCCTGATTTGGTCACTAATACCCCTGGGGAAGCAGAACGATCCCACCGAGCTCATGGAGCACCCAAAGGGTGCAAAGGCTTCGGTTCCAAAACAGGGATGCTGCCCGAGACCAGCTGAGCTGGTGCTCTGGGTTGGCAGAGAGGGTTGGAGCAGTGTGAGGAGCACATGGAGAGCTGACTTTAAGCACAGCTGAGGAGAGGAAGAGGAGGAGATGGTGAGGGCAGCGCCCACGGCTCCATCTGCGATCGCAGGAGAAGCAGCTCCACAAACCTGACCTGGAAAAGTGGGCAACTGGGACAGAGTTTTGGTTTTGGAATTACTGCTTGGGAAGAAACAGTGCCTCCCGAAGCTTGGGAAGGGTGTGCTGCAGGCAGGAGAGGAGCACAGGGCTGCTCTGGTTTCATTTAGCAGCTGAAGAGAGCAGGGATGGCCGCAGAGAAAAGCAATGTCTCCTGCACTGGCACACCGAGAAGGAAATTTCCCAAGAGGATGTGGGTTGGAGCTGATCCGCAGGGTTCCCAGGTGAGTCCTGGACCCACCACCTCCACGGGCACATGGGGAGGCAGAAATACAGAAGGCAGCTTTAAGAGCTGCGTTAGTGTCACGCAGAAATGTCAGCTCGGTTTCGGAGAGAGAAAATACGTATTGGAAAAACGAAGTGCAGAAATAAATCTTTTTGATGTGGAGGAGGTTTGGCCTGATGTTAAGGAATAAAACAGCCCATCTCGTGGCAGTTTGAATGAGGGCTTGTAGCTGGGGCTACGAGCAAACAAACTTCAAAAGGATCAATACTGGGCTTGAAAGCTTCCCCTCAGCTGGGGACAGCAGCTCTGCCATTACCCACGGATAGACACGGCAGCGCTGGATCAATGGGCACGCTGGGCACACAGGCTCTCCAGGGAGGGTTTAAAAATAAAGAAATGAATAAAAAGAAGGTTGGTTATGAGTTATTTAAGCCTAGACTGAGGCACAGCAATAACAAAACTATTAATTTTGTGCTTGTCATCACACACAAGGAGCACCTGATAAATAATCAGAAGAAATGATGTGTGAGCTCACCCACTGCAGTGCTCACCACTAACTGATTTTAGTCATGATATTTCTTGGGATTTTCTCCCTTAAACTTGACTTACATAATTTTTCTGAGAAGTCCTCTTTTCCATAGCACTTCCTGTGCTTCATTTCTTGCCAGAGTTATTTTTTACAGTTTGGTGAAAAAATCCTGCTATGGCAGTGCAAGAGTGATGGAAACACAGTACAGAAAGCACCACAGTTTGAATCCCCAAGGCTGACCCACTTCCCTCTCCTTCTTTATCCCGCACCAGCCTTTTATTATGGACTGCTCAAAACCTTCCCTTTTGCCTGGGTCAGGTTTGCAGAGAGATTTGTTCCTGGTAACTGAGCCCACCTCGGCTCCAGCACCAAATAAAAAGAGATCAAATGATGTTCCCATGGTAAAAGGTGCAGCGACCGAGATTTATTTCCCACCCCAGCCCTCAAACCAGAGCCTTTCCCAAACTGGCCACCTCTGCCACGCTGCTGCTCTTGCTGGAGTGATGGCTCTGCTCCAGCTCTCCACACTTATGGCTTTGGATGAAACCAGCAACTTCCAACAAATAAAATCATCATCGACCGCCCAGCCCTGTCGGTCCTGTTCCCAGGCTGCTGGCACAGCCCGCGTGTGTACAGTCAGTCTCATTCACATGGTCCTCCTGCATCCACAGATATCCCCCACAAAACTTTTATAGAACCCATCCCACCCACGTGTCTCCCTTCTCCTCGGTGTTTCAGGCTCTTACCTCTGCTCACCCCAGCTGAAGCGATGCTTCGGCAAGTGGAGAACCTGCGCTGGGGCTGAGGGTGGGAAGAGCAGCTCTGGCAGATCAGCTGCGAGGATGAGGGTCCTCGATGGAGGCTTCAGCTGCTGGGTGGTCTGCGAGGAGCTGGGGTGGCTTTGCAAGAAGGCAGGGGAGAGATCCTGGAGCTGAAGAGAGAGCCCAGGCTGAGCTGTCCCTCTCTGAGCCACTCCCAGGAGTGCTGGGGCACAGGGACAGGCAGATGGCAGGCAGGGCTCTGCATCCACGTGCTGGCAGCTCCTACCCTGGGGTGTTGCAGAAAAGCATTACACAGAGTGCATTTCTGAGGAGGAAACAGGAGCTGAAGCTCTGAGCTTGCAGTGTTGCCCACACGCCCAGGCCCAGCTCTCCAGCTCTAACCTATATATATATATTTCTATTCAGAGTTTACAACCCTAACAATAGCTGAGCCCTGTCCTTTGCAGAGCCTTCCCAATGTCCTCTCTCCCCACCGAATCCGACACAGAATTCTCCTACTCGCAGTGTGTCAGAGCGTTCACAGCCAGGGACCTGAGCCGAACTGCTGCTTTCAATACCCTGCAAGGAGCTACAAAAGCAGAATAAAAGAGGGAAATATCTAATGCTGCAAATCGAACCAGCTGGGGACTGTGCTAGAGGAGCTGCAGAAACCTCGCTGCCGTGGGAGCAGTGCCTGCCCATTAACCTCTGCCTGAGGTACACCATGGCCTGAGCTGTAAATCCCAAATCCATGAACTGCAGTGACCCAACGATCCAGTGACCCTGTTCAGGCTGCAGCTGGCACAGGGACACACCAGGGACAGGGACAAGGGGGAGCAGCTGGCTCAGCTGGGGACATCCCTCGCTCCAGCACCAAGGCTGGGCTGCTCCGCTGGGCTGTTAGAGCTCTGACTGCTGGTCCTTGCTCCCTTCCAAGGATGGTTTAAGTTGGCACAAAGTCCTACAATAGCCTTGTAGATTACAAACGGGAGAATAATCCTCTTTCTTACAGCTTTTCAAGGTTTCTGCGTCCTTCCAGCAGCAAGGCAGGTAGTGATTGAAGTACACAAACACCTCTTCTGTAAGATATTGGTGCTTTAAATGGAAGTGGGTGTGAGCAGAGGCCCCAAATTCAGTGTAAGCACTTCAGGAGCTGTTCAGGGAATGTCTCAGGGCTATGAACTCTCACTGCCACGGAAGGTCTGAGAAAAGCCCCAGGTCCAGCCCAGGCTCAGGAGCTGAGGCTGCTCAGCAGAGAGGGGCCACCACCCCCGGTTCCTCTTCCCCTTAACCATCAGTGCATGACAGCTTGAGCTAAATTAAGCACGCTGGGAGGTAAAAATAGCATCAAGAGCTAATTAAAGCTCCTGCACTCCCCCGTGTCAGTGGGTACCTGAGCTGGGGAGGCAGGAAGCCACAGCTCTTCCCTGCTCCCGCTCTTGTCGCCGGTGCTGGCAGCTGCAGGGGTTTTATGAACATTTTCAGTGATAAATGAGAGGAAGGCAGAAATCCCCTGAGGGCCCTGGGCTCTGCGAGCAGCGAGGGCTGCAGACAAGTGGCACATGGGGCAGGCAGCACGTGCTGGGCACGGCTGCAGAGCCCTGCGTCCCTCGGTGTGATTAAAGATGATGGATAGCAGGGAGCAGCAGTGCCTTGTTAGCCAGGAGATCGCATTGGCCCTTCCCTGCCTGGAAACCAGCGGCACCGCAAAGCCTCCGAGCAGCGGAACAATGGCACAAAGAACGGGCAGCAGGGCTGTGCCATCCACACCTCAGGGAAACCCCAAACCCATCCACCCCAAAGCCAGCCCTGCTGCAGCCGGCTCTGCTCGAGCATTTTGGGACACAGCTCCCTGGAAGCTGTGGGTGATGTTTTTGTGCACAGCTGCCCAGGTCTGACGCCGAGCAGCTGCTAAAGTTTGGTCCCATTTCCATGTAGGAAAGTCTTTGCTTTGAGCAGCCTGTTGGGTTTAATAATAAGGAATATGAATGTACATAAGTATTTATACACCGCATTAAACTTTCTACCACCCAGATTTTAGCAAGATTTGTTACCAGTTCAAGGATTTAATGGTAAATGTCCCAGCAGACAGGGCAGGAAAAGCCATGCATGACATGGAGCAGCCTGAGAACAGGCACAGGCATCAGGAGCCATGGGCTCACCTGTCCTGCTCAGCGCAGGGAAGCACAGCCACATCCTGGGAAAGGCTGTGGGAACAGGCAGGTAATGGACCTGGTCTCACTCTCCTTCCCCCCATTTCACCGATTCCCAGGTGAGATTGGCCCGGCTGTGTGCACCTGCTCTCTACCTGCCCTCCTCTCCCATTCCTTTGTGCCTCCAGGTTCTTGTTCCTGTGGCACCCACCCGGCAGTGCCTCTCCTCCATCCCACCTGATATTCCCAGCCAGAGCTGCTGCAGGGAAAAGGGACATCTGTCAGAAGCATTTCACGTCTCCCAGGAAGGAGCCAGGGCCACCTGTAGGGCTTTGAGGGTGAGCCAGGTCCTGCCCTGCAGACCTGGAGCCTCTGCTCCCTGCAGATGAGGGGCTCACTGAGCAGCACTGGATGGGCACTGGGTGGAAAAATGAATTCTCCACAAGTTGTCCTGGCTCAGGGGACACATCTGAGCCCTCCATGCAGCCTTGACACTGCTCTAACGAGGTTTTCCACTGATAAGCAGTGGTATCTCCCTCATTAATAAAAGAAAACCTGTAATTTCTGTCTGCCTAAAAAACCACACACAAACTCCACTCGTCTGTAACAACCCATTTTCTGAGCTTGCTGATGGTGTATCTGTAGTCCTTTTACAAATTCCATTTTGGCAGTAAATATTTCACTACAAATATCAGAAGTTGTGGCTATGCAGCTTTAACAATCAGTGTGACTTTGACTCCAAGCCACCATTCCAGAACACACCTAGAACCCAAACTCCCTTTAATTTCAGTGAGATTAAGACCCCCAGATAACTAGATGATGGAGTCTAGGTCAAAAGTTATTTTAAAAATGCCATGTTAAACCCAAGGGTTTAGGAAAATTTAGGAAAAGCTCCTGGTGCTCACTGCAGCCTTGCACAGCTCACAGCTTGCAGATACCATTGAAATCTCTACAGGCTTGTGCATTATTTCTCTTTTGTATTTTATATTCCCTTCCCTCTCCATAAATAAAGCCGAAGCTGCAAAAGCTGTGCTATGGATGCTGCCAGGTGGGAATTCATTCAGCTCAATGAATATATTCAACAGCCACAAGAATACAGCAAGGGACTGGAGAAACCCCCCGAGAGACATTTCTGTCCCCTGGGTGTCACACGGGGCAGCCTGAGGGGAAGGTGTGAGGGCTCAGGATGGGCTGCTGGGAGCCACGCTCTGCCCTTTGGCTTTTGAGACTGAAATGGAGCTGCTAAAACAGAGCAGAGGAAGCTCTGAGAGGAGCCAGCCACGAGGCACTTGTGAAAGGCAAGGGCAGCAGCGATGGGAGCGTGGGAATGCTCCTCCGGCAGAGCTGCCAGCCTGGGTCTCGGCACCAGCACTCACTGCTGCAGGAAACTCAGCAGAAATGCTCGTTTTTAGCTGAATCTGTCCTTTGCAGGGCTCTGGCTGAAGCAGCCCTGTCTCCAGTGAATGCAACACCCGTGCTGCCCTTTCCAAAGGCTCCCCCCGACCAGCTCCGATGGGGCCTCGTGTGCCCCACGGGGATTCGGGGGACACAAAGGACACACTGGTGACAGCGGTGCCGAGGTCAGCCCCGCTCCCCAGGCACCCCTGAGGAGCCTCCTGCTGCTCCGTGCCTGGAAAACCCAACCCCAAAAGCTGCAAGGAGCATCCCGCGCCAGGGGCTGATGAAGTTCTGCGAAATGCCCGGCAATTAATCAAGAGCCAAAGGACGTGTCAGACCCTCCCTGCTCGCAGCCGCCGCCGTGGCTGAGCCACATTTCCCATTTCCCATTTCCCATTTCTCATTTCCCATTTCCCATTTCTCATTTCCCCACCTTCCAGAGGCTGGGAATAAGGAGCGCGTGCGGGAGTGGGGCCAGGCTCCATGTCCCCGTTCCCTGTTCATATGGAAACACACGATCCAGCCTTTCCCCTCACCCCCCCGACACTTTACTTCACTTAAGAACCAGGTCAGGTTTTTCTCAGATAGCCTCGCTCAATTCACAGTCCCCTCTCCAAGGGGTTTGCTATGCTGGAAAACATTTGCAGCCTGACTTCCCGCAGATTTCACATTCCCTGGGAAAAACCCACACCCGTTCCTCAGCAAAACGCTCCAAACTCGCCGCTGAGCACGGGGATGCTCTCGGTGCCCAAGAGATGGCCTCTGTCTGAGCAGCCTGGCGGGGAAAAGCGCAGGGATGAGGAGCTCGGGGATGGAGCGCCGCGATTTTCCAGTGCCCTCGGGCTGAGATCCCTCCGTCGGGAACCGGGAGAAGTCAAACGAAGTCCCCGGGCAGGGCACAGGGCACGGGGCACGGGGCACAGGGCACAGGGCGCCCCAGCCGGGCACCTACCCGGCTCCGGCCGCGCCCGCCGGGCTCGCTGGGGATGCTGCGGATGCTGCCCGGGGCGGTGCCTGCTCCGAGGGGGATATGGAAAGCACAGGGATACGTGCCCCGAGCCCTCGGCTCCGCACCGGCATCCCTATTCCCTCGGCTTTAAACTTTCGGGGCTTTACATCCAATTCGGAGCCCCCCAGGAGCCGCCTCCTGGAGCGTTTCCCTGCCGTTCCCGGGGCAGCCTGGCCCGGGCACGGGCAGGAGCCCGAGCCTTGCCCTCCCCAGCCCAGCCCAGCCCAGCCCAGCCCGGCACTCACCGGCCCCGCGGGCGCTGCTCCGCGGCGGGACGCGGCCGGCGGCCCCGGGGATGCT